>JAXGGA010016303.1:0-26951 GCA_038373865.1 Uloborus plumipes | reverse complement strand
ATTTTATAATTTTTTGGTTTTTCCGGCTTGCTCCTGGATCTGAAGGTATTATTCGATCTCAATTTATTTTTCAAAATTTCAGAAAGCTTCACCAAACGTAACTTTTCCGTCCAAGAGCATTAAAATAAAACATTAAAACAAAAATTTTAAAAAATCGCTAAAAACACATGAAAATTTTCATTTTTTCAAAATTTTCAGGCTCGTTGCGGGAACGGAAGATATTATCCGATTTCAAAAATTTTTGTTTTGTTTTGTAACTCTTCACCAATCGCAACTTTTCCGCACTATTACGATTCGAAAATAAAAACTTTGTTTTTTTCGCTCCACCCTAATATATATATATATATATACTAGCAGTACCCGCACGGCAATGCCCGTGCATTTAAATGGGAAGGAAGTTAAAATTTAAATTCACTCCAACCCTCAGAAGTAAAATTATTATAGGTGAAACCGTATAGTTATTGGCTACTTTAGCGACATCGTATTTGTACGCTCAAATAAAAAATGAATGAAATATTTCTGAATAAATAAAAAATACTTCATATGATACTATATTAATGTACTTTACTACTCATACTGTCTGAAAACACTTTTTCAAATATATTATTAGAAAAAAATCAACGCAAAAACAAAAATGTCAAATTGATAGTAATTGGCCACCTTATCATAGTTATGGGCCATGAAACCAGACAGTTATTGGCCATGTAAACATTCAATGTTATACTGTATTATTCATACATATACGAAAATATTATACCTTTACATGAGTATGATATACCATTATATGAAGGTATTATACCGTTAATTGAATATATTTTCCATTCATTAAGTATATTATAACATTATAGCATTCAATATCTTTCTCCATCTTTCCCTTTTCTATTTTTTGACTTATCTTTATTTGTTTTAGTCTTCTTTAAAGCATTTTCTTTTTGTACGGCTGCTTGTCCATTCCCTTCTCTTTTCTTTTCACTCCTTTTGCTGCTTTTCTTGTTCATTATTTTCAATAGCTGCTCTATAACTCTCAGAAATAATAAATAATGTTTTTTTTTTTTTGTCTATCCTATTAAGAAATTTTCTCTTACTTTTTGGCGTATTTTGTTGGTAATCATCGATAAATTTGTTACAATTTGTTTGAAGTAGATGGTGTACACAAATTTATAGGAGTTTTCAGAGGAGTTATACCAATTTTTGCTACTGTCACATTATCTTCACCGGTATATGGGGCCCAATAACTACAATTTCCCCTAGTCTTTAAGTAAAATGTGCTTCACAACCTTTTAAATTCCACTAAAAGTCTTGTTGAAGTTTAAAACCCAATTCGCCAAATAAATAAAAAATACATTAAGTTAAGTAAGTAACAGGAGATATTAATTATTCAAATTTTGTCACTTTTCAAGGCTTAACTCTATTCGCAAATTTAAACCACTATGTAACTTCAGAGACGAAAGAGCAGTTTTCATGGAAAATGGCTCTAGTGTTTCAGTGTTGCGTAGAGTTATGCCTTGAAAATTGACCAAATTTAATTAATTAATATCTCCTGTCGTAATTAACGGACAGAAACGTGCTAAAACTTTTCTTTTTCAGAAAAAAAAACCCTTTCCAGCGATATATAATGTTATGGGGTAGGGGAAGGTTTTCCCCCCTCAATTATGGCGGATACACCAAAAATGAGACTAATTAATTAATTTAAAAATAACTAATTCGAAATTAAAAATTTGGGCTTCGAGGTGCACGAGGGCGGGGTACGTTCGAATTTTTGTGTCAAGTTTCAGGTGTGTAGGTGCTGTGGGGGCTTCTGGCCAGCGGTTAAAAACGTACAAACAAACGAACACCGTCATCTTTATATATGTTGTTGTTGCATGCCCCCGTTGGTCAGCAGAGCTAGACCAGGTCCATGATGTTGTACACCCTAAGGAAATCTAACACCAGCAAAGGATCGTCCGCCAAATCCTGTCTGGTAAGTCCCAGGCACTCAAGGATGTGGAGAGGAGATGCCTCTTGAACAGAACAGTTGGTACATGTTTGAAATCTCTTAGCACCCCCAATGAATTTCATAGTTTTAAGATGACCACTACGAAGGCGGGCAAGAGTGGTTTGTTCCTGTCTATTGAATTCTTGAGCCAGGGAACCTCCAGGACGAGGACTCTGATACCAGTGGTGCTCTGGGGGGACATTCCAAGTAATCCCATTTTGGTGTTTAATCTTTGAGAAAATCTCACAATAGGTTAGCGGTGCTGACTGCGCAGTGGGCTCACAAGCACCTGCTTTTGCCAAAGTATCTGCGATCTCGTTGCCCTCTAGATTTACGTGTGAGGGAATCCATTGTAGGTGAATAATGTGCGAAGTGGAGAGTTGTTTTAGTTTGCTGATAATTGATGTTCCCACCTTATCTCTTACTCTCTCCAATCTGGCCAAGTGTTGAATTGCACTTCTGCTATCGGATAGAATCCAGATCTCTTTTCCATCTTTAAGAGACACAAGGGAGGCAAGAGCTTCGTCGATGGCTATTAGCTCGCTTCGAAAAACTGAGCATCCGTCCGGGTTTCTTATCTGGATCCTTAAGTTATGGTCTTGTGACTTGATATAAATTCCGCTGCCAGCTCGATGATGATCATCTCTACTACCATCCGTATAGACCCGCACGGCATCTGTCGGTATATCACCGATTCTCTCCAATGCTATCTGCCTTAGATATTCAGGAAGGTCTGTCTGTTTGTTAACCTGAACTGGCAGCTCAGGGTGAAAAAAGACTCCATCCAGATCATCTGTTGGGTCCAGACATTGTGACAAATGATGTGGTTCCACAACACCATCTACAAGATTAAAAGAAGCCATTTGACTAAAGGGACTATTTCTAATGAGTCGTTGATTGTCGCGCCATTCGTTGAAGTAAGCAGCAGTACGATTTTGGGTTTCCAGTCCCCTGAGTTTGTTGTAGTACATCTTTATATATAGAGACTAGCAGTACCCGCACGGCGATGCCCGTTCAATAAATGTTAAGGAAGCTAAGTATAAATAAATTTTAACTCACTCTTAAGACTTTTCTTCTTTTCGTGTGTGTGTGTATGCATGTGACGAACTTATTTATTTTTAGCGAAATTTTTACGTTTCAATGGAACTTTTGACACAACTGTAGTGCCAAGGTTTTCGAAAACTCTCAACGAACACAGCAATATTGCCCTTGAAATGTAATATAATTCACCGATTTAACCGTAATTTCAATGTAAAATTGGTCGCCAAATCTAAATTTATTAACATAGGGAACCGATTGTATCAGGTAGCTCAGCCACAACCATTCTTCCATGATTTTAATGTGAACATTAAAAGGAAAGAAATATAATGTCTTTCGCACCATCTCTTTGAAGTGATTACAATCTAACAGTGACCCTCAAATAAGCAAGATTTCAGTGGCTGGGAGGTTTGGTAAATTTCCCGATTGTTGCCAAACTTTACGACGCCAAATACGAAGAGTAACTGAATAGCGGTGTTACCGAAAATGTCAGAATGGAACTATTATTGTTAAAAATTTAGTGATGGCGGCATTAAATACATGTTTTAAACATGCAATAAAATACTCTTTAGACTGCAAACAACTACTGTTCCTTCCCAGAGCGTTTTCTTTTTCTTTGATTTGGAGAAAGTAGTGTTTCACTGGCTGGGAGGTTTGGTAAATTTCCCGATTGTTGCCAAACTTTACGACGCCAAATGCGAAGAGGAACTGAATAGCCATCACTAATTTTTTAACAATAATAGTTCCATTCTGACATTTCTGGTAACACCGAATTTTGAGGAATTCAACTGAATAAATTTAAATTCACTCCAACCCCTCTGAAGAAAAATTATTATATCCTTTAGCTCAAATGCGCTGCACAACCTTTTTAATTCCACTTAAAGTCATGTTAAAGTTTAAATCAATTCGCCAAATAAATATAAAAGACAGAAAGTTAAGTAAGTAACAGGAGATATTAATTAATCAAATTGAATAAATTTTCAAGGCTTAAATCTATACGCTAATTTAAACCACAAAGTAACTTCAGGGACAAAAGAGCAGCTGATCTGGAAAATGGACCTAGTGTTTCAGTATTGCGTACATAGTTAAGCCTTGAAAATTGACTAAATTTGATTAATTAATATCTCCTGTCCTAATTAACGGACAGAAACGTGCTAAAACTTTTCTTTTTCAGAAAAAAAACCCTTTCCAGCGATATATAATGTTTTGGGGTGGGGGAAGGTTTTCCCCCCTCAATTATGGCGGATACACCAAAAATGAGACTAATTAATTAATTTAAAAATAACTAATTCGAAATTTAAAATTTGGCTTTCGAGGTGCATTTTACTGGGATACGTTCGAATTTTTGAGCCAAGTTTCAGGTCTGTAGGTGCTGTGGGGGCTTCTGGCCAGCGGTTACAAACGAACAAACAAACATACAAACACCGTCACATATATATATATATATATATATATATATATATATATATATATATATATATATATATATATATATGTATATTTCAAAAAATTAAAATTAAAAAATGGCATTTCTTTAGGAAAAATAAATGTCTAATCTTGTGTACCTTTCAATTAAAAAAACATACATTTCATTATAAATCTAGATCAAGTTTAATAAATCACATGTTTGTCCACCATTTTCGAAATAAGTCTGTCAGTAGCGAATACGAGTAGAAATAATTATGAGGAGTAATTACTAGTTCTGGCTCTTTAATCTCATATCCTCCCCTAGCCATGCAGAAACAAATTATCTTGGGAAATCTTTAAAATTTTCGGAAGAAGACGGCATTTAGAATCGAGAGGTGCATACCACTTTTATTTTAGATATTCTTAATTTCAGTAGTAAAATTTTCTTTAATTTTGTGCTTCTTTCAATTGCATTTGACACTTCATTTCTTTCCTAACAGACAAATTAACTGCCATTGAGAAGAACAAATCGTAACCAGTTCTCATCCACCCAAAGGAATAAATGGTTAAACGATTGTTTTTTCAATAGTCCGTTACTTTAATGTAAAGAAATACAAAAGACTGATGGTTTTCAGATGATGTGCTCTAAGTACTTGAAGAAAAATTTTACTTAATGAAAGGTAGTTATAATTGAGATTCAAATCACGTACTGCTAATTTTCGCAAACTTTCATTCATTACTCTTAAAGCTACTAGTAAAATTGGAAAATCGAAATAGTTTTGTAATCCGTGCTGTAAGTGTTACCATTCAAAACTAATAAAATGCTACCTGATTGATTCAGTTTCTTTCTCAAGTAGTCCGTGGTTCAGCTCCGGAATTATTGCTAGAAATCAAGTTTCTTAGCAAAAATTTTGACACGAAAGAAAATACCACTTTTTTGTAAAATTATGCTTAGAAATTACGAGACAAAAAGTTCTGGAACTAACTGCTGCAATTAAGTTAGAAAATTGAAATTAAATGAGGAACTGTATCATCTTTGCGAAGGAATATGCTTCTTTTATCGTTGCATCGTCCAGCAACTCAGAACCAATCATAGACAAGGAAAATGTAAACATGTTGCTCCGCTATAATCTCGTCTACTCGATTTTCCACGTAAAAGCAATGGTTTTGCTGTGGTAAATATGGGTTTGGTGAGTTGTAAAATTCATTATAGACGGTAATTTAGAGGGCGAATTTCGTAAAATAACGGACGAAACATGGTCGACAATTGAATTTTACGCTGGACACTAGAATAAATTAAACTGCAGCTCCGGAAAATATATTACGGAACGGTTTCAGTATATTCTGTAGGTTGGCTACTTTTCGGCTTGGCGACATTTTTTTCGACGCCGAGCCGTGCTCACTCACTCGTGGTTTTCTTGAGCGGCTGTAAAACTTCAGCTGGTTCTGGGCACTGGTTCTCCGTGAGAATTTTGTAATATAATTATGGGAGTTACTTTTTCTGAAAGGTATTGGCACCAGGAGTACGAATTCGGATGTAACCAAGGGTGCCCATCCCCCCCCCCCAAGCTCAATGGCTTAAATTCCCCCCCAAAAATTTTCACAATCCCCTTATGCTTAAAAAAAAATTTTTTTTACCCTTTTATTATTTTTTATTTTTTAAATCCTATTTATTTATTTTTTTTAATATTATTTATTTATTTTTTAAATATTATTTATTCATTTTTTTATATTATTTATTTTTTTATCGTTATTTATATATTTATTAAAATTATAACTATTATATTTTTCATATATTATTACTTTTTTAAAAGCTCAAACTATGGGCAGAATAGAATCGCTTTTTTTTCCTTCCAGACATTCCAATCGCATACACATTACACACACACACAACAAATAAATAAATACATAAATAAAAATAATCAAATTAAGAACATAATTTAAATTGAAAAAATAAATTCATGAATAATTTTCATTTTAAAATAACAGTAAGTAATTTAAATTAAAAAATAAATTTTTAATAATTTAAATAAACAAATAAATGAGTTAAAAAAAATCCCCCCCAAAAATGTTGATGGCGCAACTTGCACCATAATCCCCCCCCCCCCTGTGGGCACCCCTGAGTGGGAGCGACAAAAAACAAAATTTTTCAAAGAAATGGGGTGGACGGGGGCAGTTTAACCTCCTCTAAACGGTGGGTCAGGGCAAAGGGGCAAATTCAATACATATTGTAAAAAAGGTAAATACACACACAAATTTGCATTCACATTTTGTTTCCAAACTTAGGGGGGGGACCCCCCACCCGATTGGCCAAATGAAGGAATTAATTACAAGGAGCCCCTATTCAATGAAAAAAAAAACATCCTTAGCCGGTAGACTTTACGTTCATAAACTCTCATCTTTTACATTGAAAAAAGAGCTCTTAATAGCTTAGAAACACGTGTCAACAATTTGAATTGAGACTTTTTTGCCTCAAATTTTTATAAGGTGGATTTAAGCATTTTAAGGTTTGAAAACCGGTTATAAATCAAGAAATAATGAAGATATGGGAATTTTAGCGAAGCCATTTGTTGTAACTTTAGTAGCCCCCTGCACTATTTTTGGGGGTGACAACATCCAAATTCGGACTACTGGTGCAAATACCTTTCAGAAAAACTAACTCTAATAATTGTATCACAAAAACCACAAGGAAATAAAAATTTGACCAGTTGCTCCTTTATTATGGAACAAAGTTTCGCAGAAAACTTTTTTCTATAGCTTCAATAAACCTAGGGTTGGTGCAATTTTTCTTTCTTTTTCTTTTGTGGATAACTCGTCTTGTATATCAGAAATATGGATCATTGATTTTCTAATCAGTTTGTAAGGCAGAAAATGTGAAAAACTGTGTTTATAAAGTACAACTAAATACTACCTTGTATTAAAAAAAGATGTTGAAAACAAAATTATTATTACAGTTTGAAAACACAACAATTTCTCAATAAATGTATGCTTAGTTTTATTCCTGTAAGGTTTTATGATAAGATTGTATAGAAAAGATTTTTATTCACACTGAATAGTGAAAACGGAAATATTAAAAGAAGTAAATTTCTGTTCATTGTAAATATTCTACAGGATAAATACATTTGTTACGGTTTCTCGATGAACACAAAATAGGATGCTTTATAGAAAATAGGATGTTAAGTCCTTGGGGGGACAATCAAGTCAATTCCTCTGCTCTATGGCAGCTGCTTGCTCTCAAATATTAGTTATCATTTCGGAAATTTATTCGAAGCAGGTTCTTTGATATTTTGAAAAAGTTTTGGCTTTAATTGTAATGTGCTTCGCCCCCGTTTATACTGAGTTCTACTCGGGGGTCTTTTTGCAGTAAATCGTTTGAGAAGCAAGTCTGAATACTAACCTGTGTGAACGAAATTAAATATGAAAATAATAAAATCTGTAGCACATACTCATTTTTCAAGACATTTAGAAGAACGTAAGAGGATCGTGTTTCTAGAAAATATCTTGAGTTGATTCAAATCGGTTTTAAATGCCGTGATTACTGTGATGTTCTGTGACGGAGTTAATACTTCTGCCTTCTGCGATGTAAGTTCCGCATCACAGTTCAACACATTTTTGAGAATATTTGGAAATTAATGTGATAAGAATAAATCTTGATCCATGAAGAACTCCAATGATGTTTGTTTAAAAACACGATAGCATTGCAAAAACAAAACGAAAAAACACAAACGACGCAGTGCACATAACTCAAGACATAACGGTGTAAGCATTTGTTGCCAAACGTTAGAAAACGAAGCAGTGATGCCGAATTATTATTAAATTTGACATTCTATTAGAACAAAAATTCGTTTTAGTAACAAAGTTTGAAGAATAAAACCAATATTTCTGCATATGACAAGCCAAAACAGTTAATACACAACGCTTTGCTCTTGCACTTAGCAGAAGCTACATAAAATGTTTCATGCATATTCATGAAAATGTTTCTGGAAACATGAATTGTTTTGCCGATGATGTCAAACTTATGGGGGTTGTAGAAAATGACGAACAAATAAATCAGCTGCAACAGGATTTGGATCATATTACTAAATGGGCAGACAAGTGGGGTATGGCAGTTAATGTTGGGAAATGTCAAGTGCTGCATTTCGGTCATGGAAATAAGCATACAAGCTATTATTTACAGGGTTCAGTCATTAGTAGAGCAGATAATGTTATGGATCTAGGTGTCTTAATAAATCAGGATTTCAAGTCCAGTCAACAGTGCAGCATAGCTAGTAACAAAGCCAATAGGATGCTTGGGTTTATTAATAGATCTATTTCAAACAAATCTAAGAAGGTTCTTCTGCCTCTATATAGAAGTTTGGTAAGACCTCATTTGGAGTATGCTGTTCAGTTTTGGTCTCCTTATCTGAAGAAAGACATTAATTTATTGGAAAGGGTACAAAGGAGGGCTACAAGGTTAGTGAATGGACTTTCTAATTTAGACTATGATTCCAGACTTAGAATGCTTAATATGTATAGTCTTGAGCAACGGAGAACCAGAGGGGACATGATTCAGTTATTTAAATTTATTAAAATGAATTATGTTGCAGGGTTGGATTTTTGCAAGGAAAGCAGGACAAGGGGTCATTGTTTTAAGCTGTTTAAACCTCAGGCGAACCTGGAAATTCGAAAAAATTACTATTTTAGCAGGGTAGTGGGAACTTGGAACAGCTTACCGGAAGAGGCGGTAAAGAGCAATGGAGTAGATGGCTTTAAGAGGGCCATTGATCTTTATTAGGGTCTTTAATTTGACTAGGACCAGCCAAGTTGGGCCCTGAGCCTGCTGCTGGTCGCCACATTTGTATTTGTATTTGTATAAAATAAACACTGCGTATTACGATCTAATGTTTGTTTACGTTTTCGGCGCTTCCCATTGGCTCATCGGAAGAAAATTCGGTGCAATATCACCTACGCGTTTGTGAAATAGTTCGTTATTTAATGGCACTTTTTTGTACTTGAGAGCAGCGTTTTATTCCAGAACTTTTAATATTCTTCACATTAAACATTTTTTTCGTACACTTCCGTTGTTTTCTTGTGTGTCAAAATTATTTTTTCCAAACGAAACGATATGCCTTACTGTCCCACGGACTAAAGCTAATAAATTTATGGCAAGATGACTTTTATTAATAAAATAAATAAAGAAATTATTCAGATTTTTTTCTTTTTTTTAGCCTACTTTCCCGTTAAAAATAAAAGAAAGACGAAAAAGGTATTAAAAGTAGCTTAATGCATCTAAAAAATATCGCCAAGTCCAAAAAATATCGCCAAGTTAAAAAAATAAAAAGGTAAAATGAATATCGAAAAATTAAAAATTTGAAAGTAGGGTATTGAGATGGGGAATTTGTGTGTCGGTCGGTCGGTCGGTCTGTCTGTCCCCCCCTAATAACTTTTGAATGAACATTCCGATTTGAACAAACTTTTTTTTGTTGGAAAGATCTCGGCGAGTACTGCTCATTCCCATATTTGATTTTTCGATTTGAACAATTTTTGGTTTAACTTTGAACCGTTCAAACAACCTGTCCCGCGATGCTAACTTTTGAGTGAACAGTCCGATTTGAACAAACTTTTTTTTGTTCGAAAGATCTTTTCAAGGATACTTCATTCCCGTATCTACATTTTCGATTTGGACAATTTTTCGTTCAACATTGAACCGTTCAAACAAGCTCTCACCCCTAATAACTTTTGAATGAACAGTCCGATTTAAACAAACTTTTTTTTGTTCGAAGGATCTCAGCAAGGATACTTCATTACCGTATTTAAATTTTTAATTTGAACACTTTTTCGTTCAACATTGAACCGTTCAAGCAACCTTTCCCCACCTAATAACTTTTGAGTGAACCGTCCGAATGGAATAAACTTTTTTTTGTTTGAATGATCTCGGAGAGGCTTTCCCATACATTCCCATATTTCGCTCTTTGATTTAAACCATTTTTCGTTCAATATTGAACCGTTCAGAAAAAAAAATTAACATTAGAGTCTACGGGGAATTTAAGTTGCATGTTGATCCTGAACTTAAAGTCGAATTTCCTTCAAACTAACTTTGTAAGAAAATGGTTTTGATAAATAATGTTTGTAAAGTACTTTTCTGAGTAATCTTCTGTGAGGACTCTGATTCCGACTCCGACTCCGCAAACATGGCGGAAATGCAGGCTCAGAAAAAAAGATACTGACTGTGCAGACGATTTTTTGTTTATTTATTTATTATTATTATTATTCCTTTTTTTTTTCTTTGGCAGACGATTTTTTTTGTAACAAAAATTTTTCATTCACGATAACATTTTATTCTTTATTTATATTTAACAACTGGCAACAAATTAAAAGTGAAATTCGAGACATTTTATTAACGGACGAGTTTTTTTTTTTTTTTTTTTTCTTTTTTTTTTTTTGTTCTTTCTTTGATAAAATGTGTTTTGATTCTCTTTGTACTTTTATTTATTTATTTATTTATTTATTATTATTATTTTTATTTTTTTTTATTTATTTATTTTTTTTTATTTATTTTTTTTTTTTTTTGAAAACGATGGAGGATTTTTTCTACGGAGGAACTGTAACAGTTACACTCTTTAAAAGGTGCGACAAAAGTTTATTTATTCGTTAATTACTTTTTACGTGTCTATTTCATCTGATGAAAGGGGTATATTTTGCTTTTCGAAATCAGCTCTAAGTGCTAAAAAGGTATGTTTGACATAATTTTCAGTCTCAGATAATCAAGAGAATAATGATCAGATGCGAGAATGCCGATGTCGATGTACGGGAAAGTAGGCTCGTTTAGTTCTTGACAGAACTTCTTGTTAACTTTTAGGTTCAGCACTGTTTTAAAACAGAAATCTGAATGGTTTGTGTGACTTATGTTTTCTCAGATGAGATATGCGACGGGAAAAGATTCTTCATTTCTTCTTTAGCATTCAGCTTTAGAATGAAAACAAGAAGTTATACAAATATTTTTATCAATATTTCAAAATTTTATCAGCCTAAATTTGGACTGCATTAATATCTGAAAAAAGGTTCGACCAGGTCTGTCATTTTAAAATTTTCTTGGGGTGAGGAGGTTATATCACTGTCTTTTATGAAAAAGCATTCTAACATACATGTAAACACATTGTACACAAATATGCTTATACAAAACAACTTAACCCGTGAGAAAGGGAGTTTAAGGGGTAAGGTGAATTGTGACTTTGTTGCAAAGAGCGAAGAAGGTCAAAAATATTGAAAAAATGTGACATAATGCATTTTTAAGTAGAATACTTTTGAGAAACATTGAGACAGGTGACCAGCGGGTGGGGGAAAGTGAAGTGTGGCACTTAGTTGCAAGAGGGAGTGGGTGACAAAAATTTTGAAAAAATGTGACATCGTGCATTTTTTTGATGAAAATATACTTATGGTAAACAGTGTGACACGTGACCAGGGAAGGAGAGGGGGCAAGATAAAGTGTGAGACTTTATAAAAAAAAGGGTGAGGGTCAGAAATGTTGAAAAAATGTGACATCGTACATTTTTTTAATGGTATATGCTTGTGATAAACAATGTGATACGTGGCAAGGGGAGGAGAAGATGTAAGATGAAGTGTGAGACTTTGCTTCAAAGTAGAAAAAAGTCAGAAATACTGAAAAAAATGACATTACGCATTTTTTAGTGAGAATATGCTTATGATAAATAGTGTGACATGGGAAGAGGGGAGAAAAGGGGATGTGTCTCACCCCTGTGGCAGAATATTTTTCAGCTTTCTGCGACAAATTTTCTAGAACCAATTTCTTTCTGCAACACTAGAATATTCTTCAATAATAAATATATATATGCAACTCTTTTACAGTAAGACAAGGTGTTTATATTTATAAAGATGTTAACATTAATACTATAGATTCATAGGTTTTTTTTCTGGTGGCTGTTTTATATTATTGTTTTTCTTAGTATTTTTTTTCCTCCCAATCACAAAAATCTTTCTGCACACTGTCTCCCTGATTCTGCGACAATGTCGCCGTGTCGACAGCTTTCTGCCACGTCTCACTTTGTACTAATGGGGAGGAAGGGGGATTTTGAAAAACAAAGTGTGACTGCATTTATGGATATTCCCTCAATATTGCTACTTGACTTTTTAAGACTCACTTTAAGAACTGAAGGGGCAAGTGGACAAAGGTGATATGTGACAATTTAGGAACGACATACTTTTTACCATGGAGGAAGGTGAAAAGGTAATAATTTTTTTTGAAAGCTTTTTCTAGAAAGTTAAAAAATTGTCGGCATATCACAGTCATTCACTTGCCGCTTCAATTGTGTTCGTTAGTTAATACAATTGAACACACACTAATTTGAATTTGTGTAAATCGGCGAAATTTAAATGTCACATATCACCTTTATCCACTTGCCCCTTCAATTTAAATTCGTGATCATATTTTTTACTCTCTGTTTTCATTTCCAGATCCTTGTACATTCCAACAACATCTTCGAGCTCAGCTCGGTGGATCCCATCCGCAGCACCAGCAACGGGAACTTGTGTCTCAAGAGTTCAGACTCCGAAGACGAAGACAACGACGATGACGTCAGTGAGTACGTCTCTGCATTTCGTGCCACTCCTTCCTCTTAAAGTTATTTTTCTCAAAATTCATGACGTACCATTATTCATTACTCCTGTTAACAATGAGAAGCTATCGACAGAATGATTTATTAATTACGCAGCCCGTTATGCGATGGATGATGAATAGTTAGGCTTCCTAAATTGAGTAATCTCGTCTTGTCCTTTTCTTTATTATTTGATCTGATAACCTTACATCAGACATGCATCAACAGCATATATATATATATGGGGTTGAACCGCCTGAATATAACATTAAAATTAAATGGTTATAAATTAACAAAAAGAAAAGCTGCTGATGGAGATGGATGGGGTTTATTTCGCTATGTACACAGCTGCTATTCTGAACACATAATTTCACCGAGCTCGCCACACGCAGAAAGAGTTCTGAAAAATATAATTATCGCTGTATATTTGAGCTCTTATATTTATTATTATTATCATTATTTTAATACGTATTGAAAGATTGTGCTTTAATATTACTACTTTTCTGTCGAAATCCTCAGGATTTTTAATTCACTAAACCATAACCCCAACAAATTGGTAAGCAAAAAATTTTTCAATAACTAATGCGTTGTTTATTGCATGGGAGAACTTTGTTTTGTTTTGGTGCATAATTTTAACCAATGAACAGAGAAAGTAAAATGGATTTGTACACTTCAGAGGGTGAGTACAACAACTAGATAACTACAAATGTTGCAAAATATGGATAATTACCTGGAAAGAAAAATTCCATTACATTAGGCCCACACGTACTGCTTCTAAGAAACTGTTGTAGACAATTCAAAGGTGTTACTTAGAACTTTCAAATTGGAAAAACTAATTATCAGAAAGAAAATGTATTCTATACATAGGCAAGTTTTCATTATTCTAGTTGCTCAGCATATAAAGATCAGAAGATGGGGGCAACAATTAGGCAAGTCAGCATGCTTAGTTTCTGAGTTGCAAGTTTTCGTTTACCAAAAATCGTGAAAAAATAGCAATTTGAGTTTTCTATTCAATTCGGGAGACTATTTTTGTCTATTTTGGTATTTATTCATTTTGCATTTCGTATCGTTTGCTACTCTTTTCATACTTAAACGTGATAGAGGAAAATCCTTTCCTTTAAGATCAACGTAATATTTTGTAGAATATATATATAAAAAATATATGTTCAACTTTGTGCTCTTTTTTCCTTTACTTTCATCATTTCACTCTATATATCATGCAATATTAATTCAAAAAGATGCGCAGTCTCTATTTTTTGATCTTCTCATTTATTTATTCTATCTTATGATTCTTTCCTTCTTGTTTAGTGGAGTCAGATCGACGGATTGTATCTCGGCATCTTCTTTGCAACAGTGCAGACGCCAATAAAGCGATAAACATTATTATATCTCCAGTGAATTAATAAATATAGCTTTTCACGTCTGCTGAGGAATATTTTTCGATGCGGCACGGGATTCATGCATTGTTAACATCATTGCATTACCCAAAAAAAATTGAAAAACATATTCATTCGACTCCTTATGTTTTTATTTTAAAAAATATTAATTTCTTTTGCGCTTAAGAACGTTCAAATTTAGGTACTTGAAACATTCTTCCAGAATGCATAATCACACTAAAGTTGGTCTTTGTTGAGTACGGACTACAGTGAAAATGCATCAATTGCTGCACTTGCTAAATTTAATTGATTTCGCAGCATTTTTGGCACAGAATGTCTTCGGGAAAAAGTTGTATTCATGCAAGATAACTAAGGGTGTGCCGGCCACCTTATCTAGTGGTCAGAGAAATCTGACCTTTAAGGGAGGTCCCGGATTCGAATTCCAGCTCGAGTATGGATGTCCTTCCTCTCTCCTGTCCTCGTCCTTTCTCTGTGCGAATGAGTGTGCTGTGCAGGGAATGGGTGCCTACTTTATAAACGGGTCCTTATGTCATGCGTGTACTGTGGAAGTCGGACTTCCCGCCAAATGACGGTACAGTGGGAAAAGTGAAGCAGCGCACCTCAAATTACCAGCCTTACTGGCACAAGACAACAAAAGCAACAACATCTAAAGGTGTCTTTCCGTATGTTAGTACTGTAACTAGCTTACCAATGCAAAGCATTCGCTCTTCTCAGCGAGAATTCAAAAATCCGTTGATTTTTCGAACGAAGAAAAAGTGTATTGTTTACTTATTTTTCACCAGTAGTGCTTTGAAGCAAATCAGAAAAAATACCTTAATTTTAAAGTATGGAAGAAGTACCCACAATAAAGAAATTATACCATATAGACAGAAAAACACACTTCAGAAACAATTAAGTAGAGATTTGCGGGCTTGAACATTTTGCTATTTCAATGTAGCTCAGACGTAAATACTCAATTTTTAAAAAATGTTCTTTTATGTCACCTATAAAATCTTTCATTAGTTTAATGATATTTCAGTATTTTTGCGGCTACGTTAACGTGCAAAAATATTATTTCAGTGATGAATTTACTATTTTTCAAAACGAATGGTGTTTGTTTTTAAGACTTGAAAATGTTTGTTTATTTATAAATTATATCACTTTTGCACAAACTATAGAGTGGGGTTATATGTATTCTACTTACACTGGTGGCAATATATGGTCTGCATACCACGAAGAACTTCAGTGAACACAGACAAAGCACTGACAATGTACAATTGAAGCAGCTAGGAGCAAGGTGGTCAGGTCACGAGATGACACTGTGACTAACCAAAAATTTCCTTACCCAAAAAACCTCATTGGACGATTCGGTAAATTTGGATAGAATATTGCTTTTTTTTTTTAATTTCGTATCTTTTCCATGCCTCTTTTTGTTAGATTTTCGTAAATGTGACTGCATGCTCAGATTTTAAAATTCAGCAAAATTCGGTACTTCATTCAATAAGTTAAGAATTCTCCTCCTCCCAAAAAATCAAGTACGGGGCACACTTGAAAGAAGTTGTAGGCGTCAAAATTTAAATTTTGGTGATAACTAGAATAAATTCAGGATGAACCATTATTTGTTTTGTGGCAAGCGATGGTCTGGAGGTGATGTTTTAAAGCTTAGCTCGGAAAAACGTTTCAACGATATTCTATCTGTGGTTCATGTTTGTACCTAGCACACGTCCTACTCAAAACTTTTAAAACTTCCACTTAACATCTTTTTGGTTCTCAGTGCCTCAATTAGTTTTTGAAGAGATTATCTTCAAACATTTTGTAGAAGCACCTAACTATGTTCAAACAGCGCACTATAAAAAAAAAATGTGTAAGGTTAGCATTGTTGATAGCTGTAACAATACACAACTTCTGGGTAAACTGTACAGATTTTAAGAAAACTCTAATTGTTGGAGGAAAGTTTCCCGTAGCGTGCGCATAGCTGCACCAAACGTTAAAATTACTATATTACTATTCAAAGCTCGTACGTTAAGATAAGCATTGGTGCAGAGCTTTTCAAATCTTAAGTTCGCGGTTCGGTGTTCAAGCCTATCGTGTGTCATTAAAATAACTCACGAATCTGTGTAAAGTTAATTGGTAGTGTGAAAGCATGAACCTGACTAACATTAAATAAACGAATAATTGAAAGTAATCTTCCCAGCCTGGTGAATGTTCTTTTCTTCTTCTTTCTTCTGAGAGAATTCTAGTGTAAACGTGAGCAGAAATTGGTGTAACGTTACGCTATATTTACAATACCATGGTGTACCCTTCCACAAGTGATGTGTTACTTTTCAGCAGATATATCGGTTAAGTAACTCAGTGGAGGAGAAATGCTGCCGCTTTATTTATGGAGTAAGATTACACTTTTTTTTTTTTTTTTTGCAGTGAAACAGCATTCGTCCCTATCGTCCACCTGCGCTTCAAAATAATTTACTTCAAACACGTTACATAACAATTATTTTGGTGCTTCAGGTTGCTAAAGAAATAATTCCCAAATAATCCCATTTCAAGAAATTGTTCTCTCAACCCCGAGGACAAGTTCGACTCTTCTTGCGATAGAAAAACACTGCACTACGTAATAATCAATAGATACGTATCAAAATTATCTTATTGTCAGGTATGAATGGACTATATATTTATCCCACACTTTAATATGATTTACTTCAGTCTCATTAGACACAGCAGCACACCAGGAAATGCGATTCCCATCAAGACGGGTATTATTATCATTATTTTAATTTTTCTTTGAGCTCTTTCGTTTTGAAACTATACGTTACTTGCATAATAAAGTGCATTAGACTTGAAGATAAGATGTTACTCTTATTCTCACTACAAACAAAAACACTAACCCTTTCAACAATCTTTGCAACATTTTTCTTTTCTGATTTATAGTCAGTTGCGCTCTTTCTTTTTAAGTTTTTATTTTGCTTTCACCGAAAGTCAAAGCAATATTTCTTTTAGCTTCCAGTAAACATAGCAAAAAATGAGTTTTTTTCTAATATGTGAGCATATTTCTTTTAATGCACGATGGCTAATAGCAGCTTAGACTTTCTTTTTTTTTTTAATGTTTGTACATGGAAACTACAAAAAATGTACGTTTGTTCTTAGGTATTATTTTCGCCATTTCAAGCAAGAGTAGCAATACTTATTTCCTTTTTCAACAAAGTGATGTTTAACTACTCAAAACTTTTAGTTTTTAGTGATATTTTATTTGCACAAAGTAAAGATGAAAAACACACACTCTTAGAGTTTTTCTTTCATTTCAAGAAAGCTGAGCAATACTTGTAAGCTTTTTGCAAAAAATATTGTTTGACACAGTAATCTTGCTGTCAACTTTTTCATTTCTCAGTTACATTCAGGGGCTGTTCTTAATACACTTTTATTAGTTTCACATGTGGGTTTGTATGTATGTAACTCTGAATAAAAGATAAAATTCACGTTCTTTACAAATATAAAAGTAACATATTTAGTACTATTATTAATACTAAAGGCTAGTGCTGCGACATCGATGTCGATATTTTGAAAACAACGATGTTTTTGTTAAAACATCGATGGTGGTACCATCGATGTTTTACGGTTGATGTTTCTCAAACATCGATGTTTCGAGATTGATGTTTTATATTTCAGCAAAAAATGTGCGATAATTATATTTATTAAAGCATTTATGCGTATCGTTAGTCGGAAGTTGCAGAATGAACCTCATTGCAAAATTTTTTCCATGATTATTATCGATGTTGTGCGCTCTATATTTGCGCATTTTAAGGATCGCTAATTTGTTCTCACTTTTTTTTTTTTTTTTTTCGTTTTATTTATTTTTTTATGTTGACGTTTTGTATTTCAGCAACCAAGTTTCAAAAAATGCGATAAAAAAGAGTCATTGTTAATCAGTAGTTGCAGTATCTATCTTATTGGATTTTTTTTTTTTTTTTCTGAAATTACCACCAATCATTTTCGGTCAATGATTTTTAAGCATTTGTTTCGAGTTCCAGGTTTTTATTTCTTTCTATGTCAACGTTTCATATTTTAGCAGAAAAGAAAATAATAAAAAAAAGTTGCATTGTTAGTTAGTAGTCAATTCAATTCAAATGGGGCTGCAGTAGAGGTACAACCTTTTGCAGACCTAGTGCGATCCCCCAATTAAACATCCATTCTTTCACGTAGCACCAGAATCGGCGGAATGCCATTACCACGCGAATTTTGACGCCCAGTTGCCGCCAGATGGAGGCACCTGGGCTCTTTTTGATGCGAAAGAGCACTAGGATTTAATTTTGCCTAGGGATATTCAAAGCCAAACGAATGCCCCAAGGGGCCTTTTACATGCCGCATAATCATACGACATGGGCGCCGAGACCAAGCCGGCTGTTAGTTAGTAGTTGCCTTATTCATTTCAATAGGAAAAGTTTTCTGTAACTACCATCGATGTCTTGCGGTCGATATGTTTTTGGGAAACAAAGGAAAAGTGCAATATATTGGATTAAGAGACATAACGAGGTGGGATGTAACGAGGGGATACTGAACGTAAGTATAGTTAAAAAAATGATCGATATTTTGAAACATCTATATTTGAAAACATTGATGTTTTTTGGTCGATGTATCAGTACCATCGATGTTTCTGAACATCGGTGTTTTGTCATCGATGTCGCAGCCCTACTAAAGTCTAAACTATATTACATGCTGATGTATTTTAGTGTTTCAGTTGTTTGTATGTAACTCTGAATAAAAAAAAATTATTATTTGCAAATATAAAAGTAATATAATTAATACTATTATTATTACTAAAGGCTAAACTATATTACGTGTTGATGCATTATAAGTGCATGTAAACTCAGCGAATATTCAATAGTTTTGAAACTTCTTTTTAGTTTAATTTACTCTAAAAGCGTATTTTGTAGTATTTTTAAACTATATTTAGGATTATTTTCCATGTCACAAATATAGCAATTGTGAGGGGCTCACACCAATGGCGGCGATTGGATCTCTTAATTGAGGGGGCAAAATATTTTTGGAAGCTGAACCTACCTTCTGGTGACTTAAGGAAGAGAGGCTGGGAAGGCTCTAAACATGCATTTTAAAAATACAACTTTAAAACTTTGCGTTCTGATAGGTGTTTTATTTCTAAATTTAATTCTTTAAAACGAAGGGCAATGCTGTATTTATTGCTGTAAGTGAAAGAGGGATTATCTTCCCAGAAAAGATACCGTTATGGAAACAGGAGTCTTAACAACGAAATTTGGGCCGTCTTTGAACATGATACTTACGCCACTGATAAGACATCCAAAGGTTTTTGGGGATAAGAAGGATGGTGACATCACAAATTACCGCCACGGGTGACACTCGGGCTAGAAACGCCGCTCATTAAGGACGACTTCTCTCTTTTGCTACAAAGAAACACTAACTAAACAAAAGCTTCTTTCGATATATCTATCTCTCTCTCTCTCTTTTTTTTTCTTTTTTAGATATTTCATAAAGCTTGGGACTAAAAATTTTGACAGTGACAAGTGACCTCAAAAAAGTTAGTGGCCACTTTAAACCAAGTTCCAGAAATGTAATCCCACTCCACTTCATTCTGAATATAGTAATATTACACTATGTACTTGCATATATCTTAACTAAATTATCATACATAAAGAAAAATGTTTTTAAAGAAACTTAACAAACTTTTCTGTAAAAGAAAATTAATTATTTTTAAGTCCAAATAATAAGACATTATGAACACAAAATAAAAGCTAAACGCATACTTGAAGTTTGAAAAATATTTCTTTAATTTGCAGATTAATCATAAATTAGGTCATCGTTGACTATTTTTCCAACAAAGTTTCATTGCATTTTCTAGATTGAAATTATGTATTTAGATGTTTTATACAGCACATGCCTTGATTTTCTCTCCAAGTTAACATTGGCCGCCGTGGACGATACAAATGACTATTTTCTTTTCATTATCGGCAGTTTGTATTTTTGTTCAGAAAAAAAGTAGTTCGCCAGTTTGGCGACAAACATAACTTCCTGTAGTCGCCAAAAATAATTTTTAGTCGCCACTGGCGAGTAGTGACCTCTAGTCTCTACCTTCAATATTTCATATTTGAAAAACGTGAAGGTAAAATATGTACCCACATCCTAGCGATTTTCTAACAGTCCTAGAAATCTAACCAATAATATTTATCCTGTATGTCGTATTTAACTAGATAACAGGTTCTAGCTACCTCAAATATTATTTCTTAATTACAATTTACATAATCAAAGTAAAAGCATTCTAACAAAATGTTCCTTATTTCTTCAGAAAAAAAAATCTATTACACCAATAGTGGTATCTCTTTTGCAAAACGCCATGTTTAACTACATAACAGACTCCAGCTAACTATATTATTATTTCTTAATTACAGTTCATACATGCAAAGTAAGACCATTCCAACAGAAGGTTTCCATGAATGTTTCCTCGTTCTTCCATCGAAAACCAACGCTTTTGTAACACCAACATCAATTATCCTTTTATAAAACGCTGTATTTAACTATACATAAATCCTCCGAACATTTAAATTGTTTTATCTTAATTACAATTCATACATGCAAAGTGCAACCATTCCAACAGCATATTTTCTCGTTCTTCTATACTAAAACAGCACTTTTATCACACTGATAGCAGTAATCCTTTTGAAAAACACCGTGTTTAACTACATAACAGACGTTAGCTATCTAAATTGTTGTATCTTAACTACAATTCATGAATGCAGAGTAAAACCATTCCAACAGCATGTTTCGTCGTTCTTTACTACAGAAAAAAACCTTCTGTGACACTAATATTAGTAATTCTTTTGCAAGAGACTGTGTTAAACTACCTAACGGACGCTAGGTATCGAAATTGTTGCTATCTTAATTGTAATTCATATATGCAAAATAAAACCATTCCAAAAAAACTGTTTCCTCGTTCTTCAATAGAGAAACATCTCAGACTGAGATAGAAAACAACATGCTTTTAATTTTCATTGATAGTGCTCCGAATAATAATAATCGTAACACAGCTCTGTTAATTTCCTTATATCTCAGTATGCTAATTCAAATTAAAGGTAGATGCTAAGGAAATAAACTTTGGATACATCATTTTTGCTTGTTACAAGACATTTTTTTTTAAACTTTCTATCCACAACGCTGTCAGCGTTTCGTCCGAAATCTGAAGGCCATCTAAGTAACACTATCCCGTCATTTGCGTGGCTGCTAGACTCGAAGTCTCCTTCTCAGTGAGTCTCAGTGAATCCCCAAACTGTGTGAGAGATTCGCCATTATCATCGCTGTCATCGCATTCTGGAAATTCGACACTCATTTTTTTTCCCGACTCCTGCCTAATTGTTACATTTGCGATCTGTCGGAAGGCTTTGACGCTGCAAGCTTGATTGCGAATGTTAACTGTTTTGGAGCAAATGAGAGGGGAAGATAAAAAAAAAAAAAAAAAAAAAAGAAGAAGCAGATTCGGTTTTTAAAAAATCTTTCAAGAAATTTCGGATCTCCGGTAGTTTACAATTTACTTGCATAATAGTTTCTCAGATTCGAAAGTTATCTTGATGCTGTCGCAGGAAGCAGTTTTTTTTTTTCCTCTTGCGTAATCTGTGAGAAAACTTCAAACCTCTCATTCATTAGAATATATTTCGTTGCACTAGGTTCTTTCTCCGATTCCTTAAGAAATTGTGCTCTTGAACTTGATTTCTGCTTCAACTGATTTACATTTATTGTACCAAAAAGCTCTTGCTGTGCAGGCTTCAAATTCATAAGAAACGTAAACCCGACTTCAGCTGTTGAAGAACAGAACAATTTGTGGATAAATTGCTGAAATGTGATTTAGGAAATATTGTGTTATGCATCTCGTTTTTTTCATAAAAGTTGCTGCAATTTTGGAGCATTTCTAATCTGTTTTCAAGACTCAGTTTGCATAAAAATATCCTGAACATGCTAATTCTCCAATACCAAGGTAAGATGAACACAAATATGAATTTCTGTCTGCTTTAAATAACTTTCATTAGTTAAAATGAAGCCCGATAATGTCTGAGAATCAGAAGCTATATTTGAAAAAGATATTTGATCAATGATCACCAGAACATGTCTATCACTTAGGGGGGGGGGGTGACCTTGAAAATTAATGTATTAAAGTGTGGGTGAGCGTAATTGTTGCTGTTTTTTTTTCATTATATATATATATATATATATATATATATATATATATATATATATATATATATATATATATATATATATATAATATATATATATAATATATATATATATATATATATATATATATATATATATATATATATATATATATATATATATATATATATATATATATATATATATATAGTATTTTTCACTATATCTTTTGAATAAAATACATTGTAAAATTAGAATAAATTTTCAAGGTAAACGAAAAAAATGAACCATACAATTGTTGCATTGTATTCTATTCTCTGTATAAAAATATATTCAGTAAAATTAACCGTGGTCGTTCTAAATCAGTACTATCTGCTTTCTTTGTGAAATTGAAAGGTTACTTACAGAAAGGTACAGAAGTGTTTCAGTATACATTTTTGAAATACTATAACTTTGCTGAATAGTGTATCTCCAGGTTTCGCTCGTGCAATACTTCTAACCGGATGACAAATTCAATGTAGTATTTTGATGTGAAGATGTTCCTCATTCCAGAACTTGAATTAAAGCAGCTGATGACAAAAAAATCGTCTAAAACCGCAAAAATTACGATTATGGTCCACATTTTAGGGTTCAAAAATCAAAGCAAAATTTAAAAATTTCCTGTTTTTATATTTTTGTCACCTCAAAGCAAAAATAATATATCTTACTGTTGCTCTGAGATGACGAAATCTATACCTTCCAGCTTTGAGTATGAAGATTTTTGAAAAATAGTTTCTATTCAAATTTTCTCAACATTATTTTTGCTCTTAACCCCTGTACTGACGCAACAAGGAAGGGAGTTATAAGTTTGACGTGTCTGTGTATCTGTCGATCTGTGTATCTGTCTGTGGAGCCGTACAGACTAAACGGAGGGACCGATTTTGAAAAAAAGTTTTGTTTGAAAGTTGAGGTGATCGTAGTGTTCTTAGCTAGGTCGCGTCTTTGGATGACATTTATTAACAAAGATATTCATTAAAAAACCTTTAAAAGGTTTTTCGAGACTTTGGAAGTGAAAATATGCTGGAAAATTTAAAACAATAGTACCAAAAGAAAGGAAATAAAAAATCTGCTTCTAATAAGATGCGTTTGGAACTTCCATGTAAAATACAACTAGAATTATAATATTTTTAAGCAAATGCGGCTAAGGGCAGAATTCAAGTGAAACACCATTGCAATCGCTTCGAGGCGATCGCAAATTGCAATCGCTACTGGAAGTCGAATTACATTAGAATCGCATCTCGTAGTCATTGTAACGTATCTAAATTTGGGAATTTGCGATTGCATTGGTGAGTTGCGATCGTCCATGTTTCACTTGAATTCCTGCCTAAGGCTTAAAACTACAGTATTGAAAACCGTTATCATTGTTGGCCGACGCCGAACAGAAAACTCAATGATTTAAAATATTTATCTGTTGCCAGTTTCTATTTGTTGGCTATTAAAATACTTGTAACTGATTTCAGTATAAGAATTTTCAAGCACTTCTATGCTTTTAAATTTAAAGTACGCAGCGATCCAGGTAAAATACGAAGCGAGTTATACATAAACTGATGTAATTTGTAGCGATAAATAGTACTTACAATTAAGAAAATATAGCGATTTATACAGCAGAAAAATACTTAAAGTATTTTTTATCTTGGTAAAAGTTCTGTCTAAATGTAAAAAGTTCGTTTGCTTTACCTCACGAAATATGTTTTAAGAGCAAGAATCTGAGAGAGTGTCACGCCTGTGATTCTTGACATCTTTGATTTTTTCCAAATAATTACCAAATGTTTATTATTTTATTAAAAGACCAAATGCAGAATGCTTTGTTCTAAAGTTGAGTTGTGTTAAGTTTGAAAGATGTCTGAAAGATTAAAAGTAGCCACAAAAACATGTTTGTGATAATTCTTAAAATAAAAAGTGGCAATGCAAATATTAAAAACGCGCAGATATCTAAAACTTAACAGATCTCATCTCACATTTTGATATAGTAGTTGTTCGAAAAATAAAATCTTTGAAGTTAGTACTTGAGTCGTTGTTTCCTTTGCTTGAATATATTTTTTGATGAACCAGGGGTTCAGAAGTATCAGAGAACAAGCAATAAACGACTTCCTTTTAAAATAGCAGAAAATTTCTGTGAAATTTTCAGTTGCTTTAACAAGTTGCTTAGTTTTTATGAATACCTAAAGGTGAAGGTGCGGCATCAAAAATTAAGCGGATTTTCAAATTGCAGTGAGCCAAAACTCTTACCAGAAACTGTTGAACTTCAATTTTCGTTTTGTATATGGAATATAGAAGGTTAAAACTTTACAAAATGAATGTTAAATTTGTGGTAAGATGTTTCCGTAAGGTCAGTGAAGGCCCTCAAAACAAGGCATTTTTGACGTTTTTCAGCCTTTTTGAGGTCTAAACGACAGCTTGTACATTTCAGCTGCCACGGTAAAAGTAGTGTCGTTTGAAAGGCCAGTATAAGTACTTTAAAATAATGTATAAACAACAGAGGAAAGTTCAACGTACTTTTAGTTGCATAAGGCCGAAGTATGAAAAATGTCATATTTTACCGATGTTCAAACGGTGATAACTTCCTCTGCCAACAACATATTGATTTTTTTTTGCCAATGTCATACTCTATTGTTTGTCTTAACAGAACAGTTGAGTCCTTTGAAGCGAAATGCTTAAAATTTGCACAGGCAAAAATACATTTTTTGCTAACAAATTTTAAGCATTTCGCCTCAAGTGAATCAACTGTTCTGTTAAGACAAAGAATAGAGTATGACATTGGCAAAAAAAAAATATTTCAATATGTTGTTGGCAGAGGAAGTTATGACCGTTTGACATTTTTCATATTTCGGCCTTACGCAACTAAAAGCACGTTGAACTTTCCTCGGTTATTTATACATTATTTTAAAGTGCTTACACTGGCCTTTCAAACGACACTACTTTTGCCGTGGCAACTGAAATGTACAAGCTGTTTTTAGACCTCAAAAATGCTGAAAAACGTCAAAAATGTTTTGTTTTGAGGGCCTTCACTGACCTTACGGCAACAACTTACCACAAATTTAACATTCATTTTGTAAAGTTTGAACCTTCTGTATTCCATATACAAAAAGAAAATTGGAGTTCAACAGTTCCTAGTAAGAGTTTTGGCTCACAGCAACTTCCATGTCTTGAAAATCCGTTTAATTTTTGATGCCGCACCTTCACTTTTAGGGATCCGTAAAAACTAAACAACTCAACTTCAGAACAAAAAATTCTGGATTTGGTCTTTCAATAAGATAATAAAAATTTGGTAAATTTTCGGAAAAAATCTGAGGTGTCATGAATCACCTCATAATGCTAGGCGTGACAGTTGCTCTTAATACAAAGAACGCGATTACTGCAAAAAATATTGCTTCTTTCTCTAAACCAACATTGAACAAAATAACTTAAACATTTTGAAACTCTTTGATATAACTGCAGAAGATAGCTCTAGAATAAACACTATTCCTTCCTCAAACAAAATAAAGTATCCAACTGCATAAAGTAAAGAGTTCTCTCCTGGAAACGAACTTACATTTCGTTATGTTTCTCAGTTTACAAGAGGAAGCCCCTAGACAAGATGGAACTCAGTATACTGTTCAAGAGTCGAGAACCATTTTCTGAAACTTTTGTTTAAAGAAGTATCACCAAGAGGTTTTCAGCTCAAAATTTTGCAACCCATTGTTGATTATTTTTTCCAAGAAATAATTAAGACATAGCAATTATTTCCAGTTACATTGAATAACAGAAGATAAAGTGTATCTTAAAGGAATAATATCGGAATATTTAAGAATTTAAGATCCAAGCAGGAATGAAGCAATTAAACAAGAAGTTCGTCTAAAACTAGACAAACCTACTCTCCTATTTACGAACTTCTGTTTTGTAATATCCGTTAAATCTTTCCCTCTCTTGAATTAGACTACAAATTATATCACATATGGGCAATTCCACGGTAACTTACGTTACATTTCGACCAACTCTTATGCGTTTAGTACCTCAGTACAGACAAATTTTGTTGTACAAATCTTGTATGAAAGCATTTTTTGGAAATTACAGTTGAAAGCAAAATTAAAATGCAAAAATATTCGATGCATTTAAATTTTACAAAATCTAGCAGTCAAAGATAAGGCAGTAACTTGCGTTACACAAAAAGGGAATGACATAATATGAAAATTGGTTCTGAGGCAAATTTCTGCTCTATTACAGCTGTTTTATTGTTTGAAGCATAATTTATCAGTTTCTTATAATGCTTAGGAATATATTTTCATTAATTTAAAAATTCATTTCAAAAATTGAAAATTATGGGAATTTTTAACTGGGTAGCTTATGTTACAATAACTTACGTTACAAAATTTACTT
>JAXGGA010016302.1:0-26954 GCA_038373865.1 Uloborus plumipes | reverse complement strand
TCCTTAAAATTTTTTATCAGCCTCAGACCAGCTTTAGCCTTAACAATGCCGTTTGTATCAGACAGATCTCCAGGTTTCCGGAATTGCAATGGCGTTTTCATTGAAATTTGATGCTCTCAACATATTTGGCGCCTCTAGCCAGTTCAACATGAGAGGGGATTTATTCTATATTGTGAATGCATTCAGTTGGCTCTACTGCAATGCATAAGCAAGAAATGGTTTAAAAGATAATTTCAAAGGAAAAACCATTGCTTTTTTGGAACTGAACTAGCACATTTGAAACCAAATTTGCATCTTAACTACGACCTACGCACTCAAACCGCATTACTTGGGTTTATCTAGAGCGAATAGACTTAAGTCCAGAATTTCGTCTTGATAAAGAGGCCCTCAAGATGTGCTGTTGGTAGTTGGTTTCTTTTAATGATCAATTCAAATGGAAAAGTTTTTATCTTCTTCTCATAATGAGATTCTCAGATCTCCATCTTTGGGGGCCACGCGGGCCTAGAGGTAGAGTATTCTCCCCGTAAGCAAGTGGTCGCGGGTTCGAGCCCCGCCTTGCCCATGGATGTTATTTCATCCTCTCTGTGCAGTAAATCTGTCCTGTGTTTGTCAAGAGGCAAGGGAATACGCAGTCCTCATGTATGTCGAAGCTGATGGCTTCTGAATTAAAAAAAAAAAAAAATCCATCTTCGATAATGAAAAAAAAAAAGTTAGGGATTGGCAATTTATGTCTTAAAAGTAAGTACAAGTGTCGCTCGTCGTTGAAGGTACCGCAAAGAGAGAGAGATTTGGATTGCTTAATAACATGACATACGTAGCGAAAAAGATCTCTCATTGCGATGAAAATGGACTTTTTAGAAACAGATGCCAGACGAAACCAAGCCGGATTATTAAATACGCAGCTGGCTCACCAGGAAACCATACGAGAGTGGAACTGCGAAAAAAAACAAAACAAAAACAAAACAAGAAGTAATCGAAAGAGCATTGCAAACATGTTTCTAGATGCATGAATTATTTGCCCTCGTGATCTCGTCATTGAAATATGAGGTCTTAAGTCTGCCAAAATTATAAGTAAAAGTCACCGAATTTAAACGAGTTTCAGTGAGTAAAAGCAGACATCTTTCACATAATTCGTAGACAGCTGTTCTGCACATGCAGGCGATGAAATTGCGTGATCCATTCGGCGCAACTCTTCAAATTTGGAGATTTTCTAAAAATTTCGTAAAATTTTAAGATTATATCTTGATAACTGGCGGTTGAAGGATTTTTGCGTCAAAAATCTGTCTTGAGATAATCTCTTTCGATTAATTCCTTTTTTAAACTTTCTTCATTATTATTAATCGTGTGGTTTCCTGGTTAAAAGTAATGAGAATACTGCACTTAAAATTTGAGAGATTGTAACCCGATTGTGATGATTTTTTTAAAAAATGGATTGGACTCACCACATTTATTCTTTATAAAAGAAGTTATTGGCAGAAAACGGCAAACATGTAACTCCCCTATTAAATGATTAAATACAAAGCTCAATGTTGAAGAAAGTGTTACCATATTAGGGTAATATTAATGGTAAGCATAATAACAATTTTGAAGGAAGCCTTCTCCGAAGCACACATGAAATTCATTATTATCGTTGCTCTATAGTATTTTTATTTGCATCTAATGTCAGTGACAGCTAAGGGGAACATATTTCTATCACGAGTAACTAGTACAGTTTTGAAATATAAATTATTTGGGAAGATATTAATATTAAATGGATTCTGATTAAATCAGCACACAAATAAATTCCAGAGATTAACATGGATTAGTTTTCAGTATCAATCGTTTAAAACTTAAAACTTTCGTCGCATTGAGAGATGTTTCTTCTTTTTAAAATTCGTTTTAATTTATTTTATGAAGCATTTAGGGTAGACCGATCAGAGAATGAACACTTAAGTGAATTTTCAATTTCAAAAAATCATAGTGCCGTAAAAAATTGTATTATTTGCAGCGTGACAGTAAAACCAATTTAGGTGGTATGCGTATTTTTTTAAATAAAAATGGGAGAACTTCTAAGGTTCTACCTCAGGTTTCATGGGGGGTTGAAACGAAAAAAGTATCCAAACCCAGTGAATGAACATCATTCATTACCAGTGGACTACACTGTAAAAATGAATGTTGTTTTTACAGTATAATACAGCTAATTATATAGTAATAAACTAATATTGGCTAATTTTACAGCATTAAACTAAAATTGCTAATTTTACAGTTTATTACCATGCATTTTACAGTTTTAAACTGAAACCTCTCCTGCAGTATTCTACAGTTGTTTTTACAATATAATATAGCTAAATTTTACGGTAATAAACTGTAAAATTGCTAGCTTTATAGTTTTACTGTGCATTTTAGTTTTAAATTGGAACTTCGGCTGCCATAGTATTATACTGTAAAAACAACACTTTATTTTTTGCAGTGTAATACAGAATATTTTTTGGCCATTGTCTTTCGCTAAATGTGTAGAAAGAAGCTAGTTCTACCGATTGACCTAAGAAAAATGCTTTAAAATCCTATTTTTTCAAAATATAAAAATAAAAAATAACGAGGTGTTCATTCACTTGAACTTTTCATTCAATAGTCGGTCTACCCTACATGGAAAAATAAAGCAAGTTTCGTAGTTGAAACATCACATTATTTCTGGAGTATATTTACACTGAAAATCATGATATAAAATTATTTTTGAAAATAAAAAGAACCAACTTTAAAATTGCAGAAATGGCTCCAAAAATTGAAAAACTTTATTCTTTGAACACTTTAACTATATTTTGCTATCCGTTTTCAGAACATTGATACCATTACATAAATATACAGTAATCAATGTGATGTATGCGATTGCCACCGAAGAATCTGGATTCATTAAAATTTATGTTTGTAAATGGATTGTAGTTAGATATGATTGAATCTATTGTTTTTTTCCTCCGACTTCAAAAATGACGTTTAGAAGTAGTATCGATGGCGTTCGTAGGGTAAAATTATTTTTTACTTTTTGAAGTAATTTCCAACAAAAAATCCAAGTCTGTTTTATTCTTTTTAATAAATGCATTTTTTCAAAAGTATTTTGAATCTTAAAATTAACCCAAGTAGCACACTTCGTTTTTTAAAGGCTGTAAAATGGTTATTAACGTTGTAACAATCGCTTAAAAACGTTTAAAGGTTATTTGTGCTACCTGGGATTTTGATTCACTATTGAACAATGATCTGTTAGAAAAACACAATAAATGTAAATAACTCAAAATAAATTGTTGTAAATTGTCAATTTCGGAAAATTGTTGAGTATCTGAACTTAATGTATTTTTGTTTCTATTTTTATTAGTTATGTATTTTTTTACTTGTTTATATCTGAAAAGATGAAATTATTGATTTTGATCTCATCATGATTTTAACAAAGCTGTTTTTTTTAGATTTTAAAGTTAGAGGATTCTGGACAGTTTGTGCATACGATAAGTCCCTTGTTCGTATACAAACACCTGAATACACTTATAGATGTATTTTTTAAAATACGCTCAAACTATATTGTTGCTAAAAAAATGTCAATCTCGCTGAGAAAAATGTGAGCAAGTAAATTTATAGTTGGATTCAGAAGTACTAAAGTATCAGAGGCAAGACATGTTGTAAAAGAAAAGAAGAGGCGGAAAAAGAATCAGCAAAATATATAGAAGAAAAAATTGGCCTTGAGCGAAACATAAAAACACAATCAGCAAATTTAGAACAAAATCAATAATGTTGAACCGAAATATCTTAATTATTTAAAAATCGTTTTTTGAAAAATAGCAAGGTTGAAAAAAAAACAAAAAAATGGGTTTTAGGGCTAATACCAGTTTTTTTTTTTTTTGTTTAAACTGGGTTTACTTGGTTTAAGCACTGTTAGTAATAAGAACAGCTTAATATCCTGAAAGTCACAAGATTTTATTTTTTAACTATTAATGAATGTTAAATATTTTCATTTGTAACTAATTTCATGATGATTAATTAAATAAGTAAGAGTCAAAGCTTGTAATTTCATTTCTTCAAAAAAGCTGTCCCACTTTGTTACTCATTAAAACCCATTTTAAAAAGTGGATCACGTTTAGTGTTTACTCTTTTTTTATGGTAAAACCATTTTATCTTTTCACTGATGCTCCTCCTAGTGCGCTTTCGTTGGTTGGAACTCTTATGTTCATCACTTGAGCATCCAACAGTAGTCTGACATCATATTTACGTCCCATCCACATTACTGTCTCTCTATGTCTTTCACATCTCAATGAAATATTTACCCCTGTGCCTCACTAAAGCCAGCAAGGTTTTCGTTAAAATAGTCTACGTATGAACATAGAAAAAAGGACTTTTCAACTCATGTTTGCAGTGCTGAGCTTTGAATGCAGATAACATCCTTTTAACAATGTTTTTATAGCGAGAGTCTTTGTTAATTCCTAACAACTTTTGTACCACATGCTTGAATGAGTTCCAGGCTTCTTTTTCAGTTTCGTTCATTGATTCAAAAAACAATGGGTCAGGTAAAAGTTTGTGTGAGTATGTCTTGTCCTCTAAATATTCTCTTTCAATTCAGCTGCAGAAAATTTCAGAAACATCGAACAAACATATTTGAAAGTCTCCATCTTTCGGAAAATACTTGATAAATTGTTTCATCAGTCCTAACTTAATGTGAAGAGGTGGAAACAGAAACTTTTTACAATTAACCGCGATACTGTCCAACCTGGAAAGCTACGACTAGCACCTAGTACCTTTGGAGGGTTTTATTTTAAATAGGGGTGTCCGCTTGATTAAAAAAATGCAAAACAGCAGTATTTGTGCTTATTCGGATATAATTTATTAATAGCACAAGTCTGCAACCAAAAAACTGCAAGGGATGTTTTGAGTTTTTTATGTTTTTCGGTGCGCTGAATTCGAAAATGATCTCCGTTTTTATCCATCACGTACAGTTTTTCCGCAAAACGTGTATACTGAGTGTGATTATGTACCGTTTTACCTCATACAGTCCACGCTCGTTATAACGACCACACATTATAAAGACCATTCTAATATAACGACCGGTGAGAAAACCCCCAACTATATCCCAATATACTCTATGTTCTACCTCTTATAGCGACCACTCGTTATAAAGACCGTTTTCTGTAGGACGGAGACGGTCGTTATATCGATCGTCGACTGTATAACTTAATAAATAAAATACTAATTTATGATTTTAATAAAGTGTTTACTACAAATAATTTTTCTTATTTGTTTCTTAGATGTTCAAAGAGTACCCACAGTTATAAAAACAGAAAAAGAAGGGAGAGAACGAAGGAGGGGTCGGATGGGGGAAAGTGCTAACAGGACTGCTACACTCGCTTTCAGAGAGCCACACTCATCAATTTTATATATGGTGCACTAGGTTCTTGGAAAACTAAGGATATTATTAAAATTAGGCTGATAGTGCTAACAGATAAGGAATGCGAGAGGATTTTTTTTTTCTTTGCTTTTAGTTGGATTTGTTTATTAAAAGTGTTAGTTTGTGTGGATATGTTTTACTTTTTAATTTATTTTCCTCCCTTATCAGATCCAGGAAAATAAAATCATGCTTAAATAGGTCTTGGAATAAATAAGTAATCAGAGGAATAATTTTTTGATTAATTGATAGTTAATACATAATTAATTTCAAATAACAAATAATAAATCTTGCAAATTAATTTTCTCATAACAATGCTTTGTACGAGGAATAAGGAATTTTTTATAAAGATCATATTAAAACTGCTATAGAACGCTCTTTACAATGCTTATGTGCTGCAATCTGTTAATAACGAATTGAAACAATACCAAGGTACTAATTGAACACTATTATTTGGTTGAAATATTCATTTTGGGGAAATTCAGACCCTTTTCTGGACCGACCCTAAAAAGGGACGCTAGGCATTAATGGGTTAATTCGTTACGGAACAAAATGTCCTTACTTACTAAGGAAATAATGATAATTAAAAGACTTGAATAAAAAGACAAGTTCTGTAGTCTTTTTCGATAATGATGTATTCCTTATTTTTGACAGAGCAAATTCAAATAATTAAATATTCTTTGAATATTACAATTGTAAAGACTTTGTCATAAAAATTAATGCTTATTGATTCTTACACAATTTGTGCTGGGGATTTCTCCAATTATGTTGGGATCAAAAAAGTTTTTTGATATGAGAAAATTTGGCTTAAATGTTATTATACGAACAGAGTTCTGGGGATATGTTCTGTTTTCAAAATTTGATACATTTTATTTTCTTTATCTGACTATATCGTAAATATAGCACAGATGAGAAAAAGTGTGCTGTTATTAGACTCTATTCATGCCTAATCTAAGTACTATTAGTATTCTTCAGTTACTATTTTTCTTGTCATAGAAAAATTTGCTAGAGTTAGGCTATTATATCAATGGTATATGAGTTATGTCCACAAATCTTAAGTAATCAAACAAATTTGGTAATAAATAAAATTTTGGCTGACGTATACCTTTTGGGTTGTATTGAGCTGTAAAAGGCAGTAAAAAAATTAACAAGGACAAAAAATTACTTCGACTTTTTCTTCATATAGGGTAAGTGCTCCAGTAGTCGGCCATTTAAGAGATCTTTTGTGGATCTTGGCTAACCTAAAATTTTCAGCTATCAATACAGCAACAAAAACAAGGTATAACTTAAGAATGAACCTTTCTGATAGTGAATCACCTACTTGTTTCAGAATTTTTAAAAAAAATTATGTTAAAATCCAAGCTGTTGTCAACTCCAGTAGTCGGCCACAGAAATCCAGTGCTCGGCCACGTTGAATCCAGTAGTCGGCCACTTCATTTTCATTGATCATATCTGATATAGGGGGTTGAATTAAAAAAAAAAAAAAAGAAACGTACAACGAACCAGACCCGTCATTTGGGGGGTCAATTGCTCCCCCCCCCCGGTTTTGAGAAATCAGTTAATCAATATATAAATGGGCGTTGTGTTTGCTTTTTTCCGATGAAATTGCATTGTGTTTGCACCCTTTGCCCCCCCCCTCTAAAAACGTGAAATGACGGGCCTGCAGCGATGCATTATACTTAGTCTGGTAATTTTTTCGTGGTACCTCTGGTACTCAACTGTGTAGATGATCATGTTAGTGTACTTCTTGATACACTATGTGCTTTATTTATTTCTCTAACTATCAATATACCATTATTAATTTTAGACAGTACAATTAGCACAGAATTCTCGGGACATTAATGTTTTTATACTTTAGCTGCCTAAAAAGTTTTATTTTAAAAACTCGCACTAAAAAAGTATTTTTTTCTGAATAACGTCTAAAAATATGTTTATATCAAAAAGAAAGTTTAAAAAAAAAAGCTTCTGAAGAAAAGAATTTCAGCAGCACTTACTAAAGATGCAAGAAGGGACAAAATGAACGAAGTTTTTTAAATGTACAAAATGTTCTTCATTAGGAAGTGAAAAAACAGGAACAGCAGTTTTTATAGTGATAATGACCAAAGAATCAAGAAATGAAAAACTACTTTACTGTTTATGTAAACATAAAGACGTAATGATAGAGTCGACACAATTCATGACCAATAATCACGTCGGCACTTAACTGGTTCACATTCATTAGAACGGAATTTCAACATATACGGAACATAAAACTAAAACTGTAGTTTCAGAAATGATTGCTTCCAAAACTGTGCAAGTAAAAATACATTCAAAAATGCATTGAAAGGAATCTCTATCAAGGCTTCATCTAGCACAGAATGTTCCACTGAAGCAAGGTTATTTGTTTAAAACTAATTGAAGTAAGATGAAATAAGGAAGTAAATTGAACTCGGGATGTCATGAAAGTAATCTTACAGCTTTCGACAAGAATGTTAGTAAACGAGGAATAACCTTGAAAACAAACCAAAATTTAGTTCGCAACAATGTAACCATGTAGTTTTGAAATTAACTCAGCACAATTCTAATCCTCTAGCAAAGAAAACTCGAGAAGTCAAGCATTTGGGGAGAATCATAAGTGAAAATGTACCAACATTTGAATCAATTTTCCCAAATAGAGCACAGGGGTCTTGAATCTTTGGTAAAGCAGAAAGTTAAGCATAATAGCAAAAGAAAGAATAACTACATGCTTGGCACTCATTAAATAATTTGAGCCTATGTGACTATTGAAGTTTTGCATCTTATCTCCTATGATTGGGGAATGTTTATCAACTCCCGAATAAGTATCAATAGAAGTCAAATCACTCGTTTCGCCAATTTCATGAGTTTAAGATAAAATTTAATAAGAAAAACTATTAAAACACCATTTGATAATAACTAGATGAGTATTGAAACTTATAATCTTTACTCAACGAATGCGTATTTAAAAATCTCATTTTTAGAATTTTTAATTAAATTTACAACAATAGGAGCAATAAAATGTCGAAATGGTGGTCAAAAAAAGTTAAGACATTCAATTTAATTACTATTTTTCGAGAAAAATAAACTTTAGAAAAGGTATTTTTACTCAAAACAGTTAAATTGTAGCTGTATTTTAATAAGTTAATTTAGTTTTAATTTGATGAACCCATATTAAGAATGAAAAGATACATTAAGTATATGGCCGACTAGTGGATAAATCATCCAAGCTGCTTAGAAAAAGTGGTCGGCTTACCATGGCCGACTATTGGAAATGCAGAAGAATTCTGTACCCAGTAGTCGGTCACCCCTTTAAAAAACAATCGAGTCTAATAGTCTGTGGGCCGAAGGCAGAAAAAGATGCTTAGAAACATGGTTTCGTTAGCCAACTTCGGGGACTACAAAATGTGATATTTTTTCTGAATCCTTAGAGTCTACAGATGAAAAAAACACAATGTTCCCGAAAAAATATTGTCTCATTAGTTTTTTACAAGCCATTAAAGATAGATGGCAAAATAGGCAAAAATGGAATTCTAGGGGCGGATAATTACGTTAAATATCATATATATGTGTCTGTCTCTGCCTATATATTTATATGTACATATAGATGGATATATAGATGCTGTTTGATATTCTTTTCGGCGACCTTCCTCGAATTCGCGCATGCGTCAGGTCTCAACCGATTTTATGAAACAGGTATAATCGGTATAGTATATTGTGATAAGAGAGATAAGGAATGAGAAGGGATTTTTCTTTGTTTTTTTTTTGTTTTGTTTTTCGTTTCATTCGTATATTTGAGGTGTTGATTTGTGTTGGTGTTTTTTTTTTCTCTTCCTTATCATTTCTATAAAAATAAAATAATATCGGAGTACGTGGAAATGCTGCTATCGTGCATTTTCGTAATCAAGCTGTCTCCCTTTTTAAAATAGAACCATTCAACGTTGCTTGACAAAAATAGAGTTTTTCCGAAATTTCTCATTTTTTCACAATATGCACCTGGAAAATTATTGAAAATTCGACAAATATGTGTAGAAACACTGTTATACGAAGTTTGCTTAGCTTGAATTTTTATTTTAAACCAATTTTTCCCACCATTTCCACGATTTTTCTAGAAACCCAAAATTTGCTTCCCCCTCCCCCCCCCCCACCTTTAGCTCACCCCCCAGGGTCGGGGACTTTCAGTATATTAACTTACTAACTACCCCTAACAATATTCTGTAGTCAAATACTCTCACATATTCCATGCATTCTATAATGTATTCATTGACTGGATTATATAGCGGTTGTGAATGCTTTCAGTTGGCGCATACTGCAATGCAATAGCAGGAAAAGGGTAAACAATGTTTATTTTTGAAAGAAAAAACCATTTTGCTTTTCAGGCGCTAACTTAGCAAGTTTGCACCCCGTTGCAACCGAACTAGGGTTTATGCAGTCTAACCACTGTACCTGGGTTCATATCGAATGCGAATTGACCTAAATAAAGAATATCGCCCGTATACGTGACTCTCAAGATCGTGCGATTTGGTTCGTAAAACACATCCTTCTTTAAATCGCAGCAATAAAACTTTTCTACTTTTTGCCATTCATTTTTAAACTGAATTCACATTTTCTAATAGCTGGTATTACCGCCACCGATTTTTGAAGATGCCTCTTTATGCCTACAAATGCTTCCCCAAAGCCTTATTTCGGGGTCATGTCATTTTCTTCGAATTTTCGCATAGCAATCCTTTTAAGCTAAAAGACCAGTTTCGTTCTTTTTGTTATTCCAAATCGCTTCCATAGTCTAAACGCAGTTTTTTCGTTAGCAGTCGGCGGCAGAAGTCTACTACCTACTCTAGGTACTACTCGTGCCTACCTCTATTGTTGGTTTCTGAGCGAAAGGTAGTCATTACCAAGGTAGAGGAAATTACGTCCTCCTTGCAAGGTAGAGATGTGTTCTCAGAATCAGAATAATAGGGGAAGGAAGAGGAAGAGGGAACGAATTCCTAGAACCAGAACGAAAAGAACAGAAAAAAGTTCAAGCCATTAGCAGCAGTTGGCTTGAGGAATCTAGATTAGGAGCTGTTCATATTTTTGCCACTGACGCGAATAAGAAAGGGAATTTTTTTTTCATTTTTCTGCAGCATATAAAAGAAAGAGGGATTATTATTTTCTCATAGCCCGGACCCAAAACCATAAAGGAAAAAAAACGCTCTGAAAAAGCGTGTAAAAATGAAAGATCTGAGGTATTTACAGTGGAACCTCTGTTAACTCGACACTTCAAGCGACCACGAAATCATGTCGAGTTCAGCGGGTGTCAACTTACCGAGATTTCATTATTTCAATCCCTAAAGAATTTTTTGTATCACTTATTTACTAGTGCTCACGAATCACGTTATAAAAATCGATTCTAGTAATTAACTTGTGTGTGTGTTTAACTTAAAAGTACACAATAAAATAAATAGTATTCCTGTCTATCCGTGAAAGCCGCACCTAGCACTAGCAAACCATTCTACTTAAAAGAGGGGTGATGGATTATAAGTGGGAACTTTCCAAAGTTTTCAATTTAAAACTTGCATTTGCTATCCTTTTGACACATTCAACTAAACTATGTGTTTGAAATTAACATCTCTCTACGTTGTTTGATACGACTCAAATTGTTTCTTATTATTATATTCCCCTGCCTATCACCCCTATTTTAGTAAAATCAGAGAAGACCCGACGCATGCGTAAATACGCGGAAGGTTTTACCTAAGAAAATCAGACAGTATTGAATGCCTCATGGAGGAATAAAGCCATTATTTTTAGAAAGAGATAAGAGATTCCAGAAAAGCATTAATTGACTTACTGAGAAAAAAGAAACGGCAGCATAAAATTTTCGAAAAGGGTCAATATTAAAGAATCTTGGTAGCAAAATGTGGACTAAGAGCACAAGTGGCTGTCGACTTACAGAGGTGCAAATGTGTGCCAAGTTAGAGAGGTTTCCGCCCGTTGAAATTGTTATTAGGTAAACCATCGTAAAAATAGCTGTCGACTTACTGTGGTAGTCGAGTTACCGAAGTTTCACTGTAGTGGGCTGCTCAAATTTTTGATTTTGTTATTCCAGTCATTTAGTAGCATATAGTTTGAATCTGTGAGAGAAAAAAAAAGATTATTTAAAAAAATTGTTTTATTTATTAATTAACCAATTATTATATTATTTTTTTACCACTTCAATTTTTTTTTCATTTTTTTTTTTTTTTGAATTGGCTGTTGACTTATAAATAACAGTGCATACAAAGGTATGAAAAATTCATTTCATTTTTGTTGTGAGGGTAACCATACCTTTTAAGCCTGATGGCCAACATTAGGAGTCAAATGTTGAAAATTGGTGTCTAAACATCACATTTGCTCTTACCTTTAAAGTAGGGATGCACCGATAAGAAAATTGACCAATTACCGATTAAGTGATAAAAGATAATCAGCAGCCGATTAATTGTAATGATCTTTAGTAATAACAATTTTCCATAACTTCTTTTTTTTTTATTTTTTCGTGTTCAGAACTAGTTTTAAGTTTGTTTATTTCTGTGAGGGATGATTTATTATTCTTTATTTTTATAATCTAATTATTATTAAACAAATTATTACTAAATAAATAAATATGTCAAAATTTATTTCACTTTCAGCAAAAGAATTTTCTTGTATGAATTGATAGCTCAACATAATTTGGCCCACATTAACTCAGCTAAATCACACTAATACCTGCGTCTCATTGCATATATCCCTTCGGATAACCTTTCCCATGCTCATTTCCCAGCTCCAGGTTTTTTCCAAAAAATAATAGAGGAAGTTGGGAAAATAAATTTCAGAGACATATATTGCATCAGTGGTCACAGGACTCCTATAGGTTTTATTTGACAAACTGCGTTTAGTTCTTGTCTTCTCTGAAGATTAGAAACACTTGTAAGAGAGACACCCTTCCTTAAACGCCCTTCCTAAGACTCTTCTCCTCCAAATATCCAAACAGTATCTTCAAACCAGTGATTACATAAATGTGCGTATTTGAAGGGCCGTTAAAAATTCGCGCCTTAATCTTTGCTTCATTATATATTGGAAATTTCCCTGCGGGTCATTCCACGTCAAGTGATCCAAAATCTGAGAAAAATTTTACCTTACATTTTTGTATTTCTTTCACATTTGGCTCATCAAGTGTACCCCTTGAGGTAATCAAAAGTCTCAATTTTTGGATTTTTATCTCTATTATTTTTTCATTTATGAGACTTTGAACTTTGGAAAAACCCTCGTTTTTCCATGGATAAGGGTACATAAAAGGGATCATAACTCGGCACCAAATATAGATAAAACAATTTGGTAAATGGCATTTTAAAGTACGTTAGTTGCCGCTTAATCTGATATGCAACATGACTAATTTGATAAAAATTTTCTTTTTCAAAAAATGAAATTTAAATTTCAAATTTAAATTTCTCAAAAAACATATAATGAATTTTTTTGAAAAAATTCTCAAAAATTCTTGTGTATTTCATCTATGTTTGTACAAATTTTTAGATTGGAATCTCAATGGGATCATATTTTTTTGAATTTTTGAATAAAACTATATAGGAAAAAAATGATATTTTTTAGATTCTATTTATTTAAATACTAAGTTCTCTTGCTTGTGATGGTCTAAAAAGTAGTGAACAAACATGAATATGTTTAAAGTGAGCTAGCATGAGCTTATAGATTTGTCAGGTTCATCCCCCTACCCCCTTCCTCCCCCGCACAACCACTCTTTTTTAATTCAAAACTGTTCAAAATGTTTAAACAAAAACTCTTTGATACAAAATGAATAGTAAACTTATTTAAAGTGGGGAAATGGGTTTCCTTATAACTAGACGAAGTATCCCCCTCCCCACCCAAATATACAATTCACACTATACTAATATGACGTCTAACCTGGGAATTGAGTTGAGGATTATTTTCACCCTAGGTATATATATATTGTTTTTCAGACGAAGTGTTTCTTTTCGATCCGAACTTCAAAGTGTACTCCCATTCAATATCTGAAATTTAACTTTATGATTCATTTCATCTTCTACTCCAGCACCAATCTTCAATTTTGAAGGGAGGAAACAAATGGGTCGCCCCAATTAAATAGCAAACAGCAAAATAGCACTGTTTCGCCTTGTTCTCATTGTTTTTTCTATTCTTTTCGAACAAAACTGAAAATAAATCAAAATATCAGATCATAAGTCTGTGTCCCCATAACTATCTTTCCACATTATCTAGTGTGCAGCTGTTATTTAATTTTTTTTAATCGTTTGTGTTCGTTTTCATTTCGTTGTAAAGGAAAGTAATGCAGCAAGATATATCTATATATATATTAAACAAACACTGTTTTTTTGAGCACAACCTCACATGTTGTTTAACTTCTTTACAGATTGCTTCCCCCCCCCTTAACCTACCTTTCCACTCCAAACTTTTTTTTTAATCATCCCGCCTAGCCCCATTTCAAAGCCTTAGTCTCTACTGATGTCTGGTAGTGTTTCAGTTTGTTCTGTTTGTTTCTCTTTCCTACTAGCTCATGAGCTTTGTCCAATAAGAGAAAGGAAAGGCAGTGATGGGGACTGACATATAACGTGACACTTTAATTTCTTTTCAGTTTTGTGTGAAAATAATGGGAAAACATTATAAGAACAAGGGGAAACAGTGCTATTTTGCTATTTGCTATGATCTTGGGGTGACCCATTTATTCCCTCCCTTCAAAATTGAAGATTGGTGCTGGCAGGGGCGGGTCCAGAACAAGTTCTCGGAGGGGGCCATCCTCTGTGTATGTAGAAAGAGGGAGGGATTGATTTATAAAAAAAGTGCTTTGGCAAAAACTTCTTCAGTAGTTAACTATGAAACTTCATACATTAGTTATAAACAAAAGAATACGGTTAAAATCTAGATTTCCTAACATACAAACACGTAAATTTACTTTCATTTGCAATTTTGAAGCAATGTAGCAGAAATTTTAGCAAAATAAAACAAGACAATCGCAGTCAATATTAGCCAACGTTAATCCATGCGTGAAATTTAGAGAACACTGTTTAAAAATATAAGATGAGTTGCTGACAGTACCTTTGGTCAGGTCAGAGGAATGAATTGCTTTGGAACCCCCTTTCCATCCCTCCTTGGCTACGTCATTATTCTCTTTTACTTACTTAAAATATACATATACCTGTATATTATGGGAAACTCTCCCTGAATATTTCTTTTCCAAAATCATATGGATGTTTTAGATAGTGAAATGTTCAATGTCCAATTCATTATTTTCATTTGATTGTTTAAAATACATACGTCTGCGGCTCCACTAAACACACTTTTCAGATTTTGGACTGAATTGCTGCTTCAGAGTGGTGCCTTGGATATATTTTATGTTTTATTTTAAATATCAAGCCGCCTTCACCTCTTTATAATTTTGTTAATAAATGCCGTATGAGCATGGTTTGAAAGTTCTTTTATATTCGTTTCATCTTTCATGAACTCTTAATAAATTTTTAACATTACTCGGAGAATAAAACCAAATCAATTTAATCAATAGCAAATCATATTTGTCACGAATAAAACAATACCGCAGAGTGTTTAAAAACATATAAAATTAAATGTTGAAATTTTACAGAATTTGCTTATGGATGGAACTGAAAAAAGTAGCTCATGTAGCACTTTGCGAGCTGCCACACTGTACAGCTCTATTTATATTCTAGTGCTTTTCTAGCAAAAGTTTAGTTCACAAAGTAAATTAACTAAAAGGATGTTACTGTGTGAAGAATTGTTTGAAAAGGTTGAATATAAAAAAAAATATATTTGCTTCAATGTAAAAATAGTAGGACAGTTAATATAATTTTAAATATGTAAGACCTAGTTTTCATTTTTGAAAAAATTCTCTGGGTTCTCGGAGGGGGCCATGGCCCCCATGGCCCCCCCTCTGGACCCGCCACTGGGTGCTGGGGAAGGGGATGAAATGAACCATAAGTTTAAATTCAGATTTTGAATGGAAGTACACGTTGTGAAGTTCGGATTGAAAACGAAACACTTCGTCTGAAAAACAATATATACCTAGGGGGAAAATAATCCTCAAATCAATCCCCAGGTGAGACGTCATATTAGTATAGCGTTAATGGTATATTTGGGTGGGGGAAGGGTTGTACTTTGCCTTGTTATAAGGAAGCCCATTTACCAACTTTAAACAAGTTTACTGTTCATTTTGTATCAAAGAAGCTTTTTTTAGCATTTTAAACAGTTTGGGGGGGAAATGGTTGAGTCCGGAAGGAAGGGAGGGGGAGCTGACCAATCTACAAGTTAATGCTAGCTCACTTACCTAGAGTAAAAAAATTAGTCAATTCAATCCCCAGGTTAGACGTCATAATAGTACAGCGTTAATGGTATATTTAGGTGGAGGAGGGGGATACTTCGTCTAGTTATAAGGAAACTCATTTACCAACTTCAAATAAGTTTACTATTCATTTTGTATCAAAGAGTTTTTTTTTAAACATTTTGAACAGTTTTGAATTAAAAAAGAGTGGTTGTGCGGGGGAGGAAGGGGGTAGGGGGATGAACCTGACAAATCTATAAGCTCATGCTAGCTCACTTTAAACATATTCATGTTTGTTCACTACTTTTTAGACCATCACAAGCAAGAGAACTTAGTATTTAAATAAATAGAATCTAAAAAATATCATTTTTTTCATATATAGTTTTATTCAAAAATTCAAAAAAATATGATCCCATTGAGATCCCAATCTAAAAATTTGTACAAACATAGATGAAATACACAAAAATTTTTGAGAATTTTTTCAAAAAAATTCATTATATGTTTTTCGAGAAATTTAAATTTGAATTTTAAATTTCATTTTTTAAAAAAGAAAGTTTTCATAAAATTAGTCATGTTGCATATCAGATTAAGCGGCAACTAACGTACTTTAAAATGCCATTTACCAAATCGTTCTATCTATATTTGATGCCGAGTTATGGTCCCTTTTATGTACCCTTATCCATGGAAAAACGAGGGTTTTTCCAAAGTTCAAAGTCTCATAAATGAAAAAATAATAGAGATAAAAATCCAAAAATTGAGACTTTTGATTACCTCAAGGGGTACAATTGATGAGCCAAATGTGAAAGAAATACAAAAATGTAAGGTAAAAAACGTTGGATCACTTGACATGGAATGACCCCTCTGCGTTTTTTGAAAACCATCTTTATTCATTGCTTTCATGGAGTTCTTCATTACTCCCGCCAAGACGAACATGGGTGGAAGCAGAAATGGGTAGGTCAACTGGAGGATCACTTTGGAGATTTCTCACCCTGCAATGCAAAGTTCTTGAAGTTCTGTGGGGTTTCATGAAGTGAGATTTTCTGTCGTAACCAGTGGTTGAACAATAAAGGCCTTTAGTTCCATGGAAGGTGTTTCTATCTGTCGGGGAAAATAGAACATTAGATCACTACCCCTGTCGGCTCTGTAGTTTGAAAACAAGAGTCACAATCTCAACTTTTAATAGTGGTTTTCGTGTTTAGATTGACGAAATACTCCAGAAAGTACTATTTTTGAGCAGAATGCACTTTTGGTGATGGGTAGCATTACCTACTTTCATCAACCTCACTTGGAATAACTGAGCTGTTTTCAATTAACCTTGGGGCGAACGGATGTTTGAACAAAATGTCATAGTCTACGTCAAATAATCAAAAGCAAGAGACGGGGCAAAAAAGGAAACCAGTCACAAATTGTTTCAGTTGAAAATTTTAAACGTAGCAATAAAAATCTTTCATAGGGAATAATTATCTAAATTGCTGCTCAATTGATTAGATTCAACATCGCTAAAGCTTTCGGGATTTTCCTTTCTGAAAAATCGCCGTATTCTTTCTGTGAAGGTCATCCTTTTGGGCATCTCATCGAAATCGGAATCTTCGGCCTCTCCTCCTTCGAGATTCGAGTCGACCGACCGAGTGCTGCGATTCTCTTCTTCCTCGGGAGTCTTTTTCCTTCTCTTTTTCTTAGAATTGCGTTTCTCGGCTGCTGCTTTTACTTCATCCAAAGCTGAAAGATAATTAAAATTATTTTTTTAATTCACGCAAATTTAAACGCCAAATAAGTTCGAAGTAGATTCCGTACAAAGAGAAATTGGATAACCCTTCTGCTATTATCAACAATTTTTGAATAAATACAATGTGTCATCGTTTGAATTTAGTCAGGAATCTATCACGAAAGCAATATTTTGAAGAAACGAAGCACTTTTCTTGTGTGACTAAATAAAATGTCTTGACAATACAAACAGGTTAATTACTCTGCGATAAATACTTAAGTTATGTTTGACTCCTAACGTTCAGCAGGCATTTAACCCGCTTTGAGGTTTATCCGCAACCTTTCACATTTTCTTTCTTTTTTTTTACAACTGATTTTCAATATGGACCTCAGATGTCGTGTAGTCCCTTTATCAGATTGGCCGCGAAGTCTGGCAACAGCTTCTGCGCCCCCTCCTCGGACATTCACCGGCCCCTGCTCCTTCGGATTTTTTGGCGCCCATGTCCTGCACACACACACGACCGCCTACCCTCACACGCTCCAACACACACACACACGCCTATCGCAATTCGTGATTGAAAAAACGTCATTGCAAACATAATTTGAATTCAAGATGTCAAAATTGTTATTATTATTTATTTATTTTTGGTTGCGAGGATCTATATTGAATATAGAAAATTGCACTCATCATAACGTAACCAGTGAAAATCTATTTTCATACATTCTTACTTCTATCTTCTACCTCCCTTCCAATGACATCAGACCTTTCTAAGGTCATCGAAATCTGACCGGTTGAAACCTAGTTTTTACATCTACACTCTTTACATCTGTAGACGTAGAAAGACAAATTATTAAACCTGTTTTTCTCTATATATTATAAAAAGTAAGGTCAAAGCAATGATGTGTGTGGCTCGCCTGCGTCCAGGAGACTCCACAGCACCTAAATGTCTTGAAATTTCGTATAAAACTACTTCGAGCCACTGTGATCTGCACCTAGAAACGTTTTCTTTGTTTCTTTTTTCTTGCTTCTTTTGTTTTAAAATCTCGAATTAGTTTTTTCGTAATACATTTTTTAATCTAAAATTTCTCATGAATTGCCTATCAAAGGAACGAAAAATTTCCCACATTCTCAGTTATTTGGAAAAACTTTTTTGTTTTCAGCATCATATTGAGCTTTTTCGGATTTTCTTTATTAATTAGAACAGCATAAAGGGTTTCTATTTATACAACAGTCCTGTGCTAGAAAGGCGAAAACGGAAAATTTTCGGCGATTGCAGTAAACTTCTGTGACTTCCCATTGTGGCGCCCCTGTTGGCACCCGTACTATTTCTCCCAGCTTTAATATCGTTATTAACCTGTCAACTCGAACACACCCGAACAGCCGGGTGAAACCCTGGCTGAGGACAGGACGGCTTCAATCTGGAGTTCGGGGTGGCGCACCCACAGAGGGAACTAAAAGGCTTAACCCCCTCCCAGAAGCATGAAGGTGAACCCTCTTGATAAAACCAAACTGCTTAAAATGCGTTTTTTAAAATTAATTTTATGAAATTTGCCGAGAGATATCCCCCAACCCCCTTTTTAATTAAACCAAAAATGACTACAGTTTTTTTTTCGAAGACTTCAAATTCGAAAACTTTCCAAAGGAGGACCATTTAACCACTCCTAGGAAACCATCTTGGGTGCGCCACTGGAAGGAGGTTCGATTCGGCCGGTAAAAATATCTGAACAAGGGAATAATTTTTCTTCGCTCAACGCATTCAGCAGAAGGACCATTCCACGAAAAAGCCGCCATCTTGTCCCGCACGTAACGCACATATATTTCATTGAAAAGTAGTGATTTTAAAGGGTAATGAACGAAATTTTGTCAGTTAAGAAATTACAAACCGGTGTGTTCCTTCTTAGGCCGAAAACTTTAAAATTACTACCTTTCAACGAAATGTATGAGCGTCACACGCGCGTGACAAAATGGCGGCGTTTTCGTGGAATGGCCCCAGAACCGATCTTGTTCGCTTACCCCACATGAGGTCGATTTCGTCCACCACCATCCTGTCCAGGTAGGCCCGGAACATCAGGGTGATTTGGCTCCGGCGGTGGTTGGCTTCGATCTCCTGACGGGTGCGGGGGATCCGGCACCGTGTGAAGCAGCAGGCCACGATGACTGCGCGGACAAGAAATGGATGAGCTCGCAAAATGTGCTAGAGGTGCCGCCAAAAATGGGTAAACTGAATTGTTTTGATATTAACAGTTTCGAGACTGGGTATTTGGACGATAATATAGCTTGACTTTGGGGCTCAAATCGGATTCAGTAGTTAGCAGCATTCGTTTAAAACAATTCTGAATACTTTTTTTTAGTTTGCAAATTAAATAATACTACTAATATTAAAAACTTGTGCAGCATTACGAGGGCTGTTAGAAAAGTATCAGTACTTATATTTTTGTATGAAAACCAGATAGATATGAATCAAGCGGTTACCATCGGAGTTTCGATGCTAACGATCAAGCGCGCTTGCATCAGCTCACCCTGAACCTTTGTGCGAAAGCGTGAACTTTTCCTTGTCAATAACGTCAGTCGATGGCAAACGGAGTTGGACTGAATTAGTGTGCAAGATTCTCATCGGATTTTTAATTTCAAGAAAAATGACGGAACGACTGGATCTGAGCTACCACATCAAATTTTGCCAGCAACTGGGCGAGAGTCCGCTAGAAACCATCCGAAAGATGCAGACTGCTTTCGGTTGTTGTTGTCTTGCATCAGCTAGGCTGGCAATTTGGAGTGAGCTGTTTCACTTTTCTAACTGTACTATAATTTGGTGTGAAGTCCGACTTCCACAGTACACACATATGCCACAGGAACCCGTTTATACTGTGGGCATCCATCACAGCACAACACATTCACACAAAGAAAGGACAAGGACAGGAGAGAGAAAGTTCATCCATGCCCAAGCCGCGACTCCAACCAGGGACCACGCCATCGAGTCAGACTTCTCTGCAGGGCCCGATTAACCCGTGAAGTTAGGGGAAGCTCTGTCTCATTTTGAGGCCCCCTGCTTTTTGAGGTGGGGGGGGGGAGGGTATTTCTATACTCTTGAGACATTGAAACAAATCTCGCTACAGTAAAATGGGGTGAATCGGAACACTTTTCAGCTTTGATTGCAAAAAAAGCAGTTAAAAGATTTTTTTTTAATTTGATTTTCTGGGTAAAAACTTCGGTCTTGCTTTACTTTTGATATTCCAAGCAAAGACAACACATTTTGAACAATTATTATTCAAATACATAGGAAATTATGGGTGTTCCGAATCACCCCGCTGATAGGGGTCAATCGGAACACATGTTAAAATTTTTATTTTTTTCCATTTAACCTGTAAAAGGTCTCACAAGCATGAGTAATATTGATGGGGGAGAATAAGAACAGATAATTACTGTTAAATAAAAGTACAATTTCAATACCAGTAAACTTTTATACTTTGTCAAAAATCAAATAATTTTGAACTTATGAAAAATGAAAAGTAATTTTAAGAAATGCTTTTGAATTGAAATACAAGGATTTAACATGAATGGAAGTCACTCATGTCGTCCACAAATATGTACTTGTCCTTAAAACTAGCAATTGTGACTTAGCTTAAGTTTTTTCATAGCATCTTCTGGGATGAACTCGGCCTTTTCTTTAGTTTCTTGAAATCTCTGGGTTTCGGGGAGTGTCCTGAAAGATTTTAACGCTTATTCATGACTGTCTGTGCACTGGCCTTTTGCTATATAATGTCTATATGACTTTCCCCGCGTATTTTAAGTAAAAAGAAGTCTCCCGGAGAAAAAATCTTTTGAAATCTGCAACTTTTTGTCATTCTAAGATCTAGTTGCTCACGAGAAGGGATAAACAGTAATAAATCCTTGTCCTTGTCCTGATTAGAAGAATTGGGGTTAGAATCTTGATTTTTGAAACAGTTTCCTTCAAATAAGTTTGAATTGGAACAACAGAACAAAGTGTTCCGATTCACCCCGCAATTTTTTTTCCTATGGCATTTTTCAGAATTCTTCATTTTTATGACACAATTTATTAAAAATGTAAATTCTAATGTGGTATTCTGTTGTTCAGATACATGTATAATTGAAAAATTTCACTCTTAGGTTTAAAATATAAGAAGGTTTGTTCTTGCATGTGAAGTTTTGCAGTCTATGAAAATGTGATGTTTTTTAGCATTCCACGTGCAGCCCTCCTTAGAAACCAGTAGCTTTTCTAGATTGACAAAAGTAATTTTTTTCTACTTCCTATGATCTTGGCTTTCTTAAAAAAAATCAATGGCAAAAAATACCCAATAGTATATTTATGAAGAATTTCTTTGTACGGTCGGGAAGTTTTGTTCCGATTGACCCCGCTGTTCCTATACACCCCATTTTACGGTACATATCATTTCTAAGAGCTGCCCGAGCCGAATTCAGATTAAAATCTGTCCCCTTCCTCCACTAATATATAGAATTTTCATTCATAATACATGGTTGCATTGCAATTCTATGTGATGCGATGCTAAATTAGATTTATTACTTCACAGAATTAATAAAACATAAAAAAAGTGCATTGTAAAAAAGTTGGGATCCCACATTTAAAAATAGCTTGTGGTGGGTATAATGTTTTATGAAATGTGTCTTCACTTTTAAAACTTTCCAGAAAATTTTTATTGAGTTCTAATATTTACAATTATCTTTAGATATGTAGTTAAAAGCAGAAACTAGAATTCTGAATTACAAGTTTTCAATCATTTTTATGACCCCTGAAATTTTTTTAGGGGAAGCTCAAGCTTCCCGTGCCTTTTGATAATCAGGCCCTGCTTCTCTGACCACTAGACAAGGTGGCTGACACTGGTTTCGATGACGATGTCTTAGCACTTGATTTCGATGTTTTTTGTCAAATAACCATTTTACTTGAAATTGAAAAGTTCCAGCGAGGGAACTACACTTATGCCACTCAAACTCTGGTTGTGAATCACAGACGCTATTTACATACGGGAAAATTTCACGCATATGCAGGAAGGTTCAAAGTTGGTTCATGCAAGCGAGCTGGATACATCCATCAAGTTTTCACACAAGAAAATAAGGCCGGATTCAGTAGTGTATGTCGACTTAGGTGTGACCTTCTTAGGAGGGCGTATATTGTGTGCAAAAGTTATCTTAAAATTAATGCGTGAATTGTATTTTAATGTGTAAATTATTGTGCATGACGCAATTTTAAAGATTCAGTTGTAATCTGTATGCAATGAATATAAATGTTTCATACAAAAATGTTCCTTACTCAATGTGCCAATGCCGGCGCATATTAAGAAGAGAATCTGCCACACTCTGAATCCAGCGATCACTTCGGATTCCAACCAATCAGGTTCAGCAACTGTAGGTGTTTTATCCACTCCTTCGCTGCAATCCTGAAACAAATACAAACAAAGCATTCACTTTTGCTTTCCAACTAGAGTATATTTTGGTTTTCTTTAGACTTAAATATGGGTCTTCTTAAAAAGGTCGAATCGCTCTGATAACATTTGGTAAATTTATTATAAATGCATGTAGACTAGTGTGCAAAACAACGAGGTAGTTTTTCCACATCCAATCGTAAGATTGTGGAATTAGGCTATTATGCAGCATGAACAACGAAAAGTCAATTCAATAAAAAGGTAATGCATATGAAATATGGGGAGCATGACGCAAGCGCACGCCCGTTATTTCGAATATGTCCATTGTGTGTGGGGGGGGGGGCGGAGAAAGGATGTACACTCAATGTAAATTATACAAATGGGTAGCTGAACCCCTCCCCCCATTTAGATGTAAATACATTGATTTCCAAACCCATCCCTCTAAATGACTGGCATGTGCAAGAGGTCATGAGGACACCCATGAGGCTTGGATTTTTCACGTACGCAGTATGGAAACGTGGAAAACAAAAATAGATTGTATTAGCGTAGATTAGTGGTCCCCAACCTTTTGCTGCGCGAAGGCAGCACTTCTATTAAAATCAATCTTACGGGCCGGAACATATATAATATCTCCCCAAAAACAACTCTGTTGTAAAAACATCCCCGCCAAGATAACCTTAAACACTCAGCCTTAAAAAGTTATAATATCGAGTTTTCCCGCCAAGTTTGTGCCAAACTACTCCTCGTCTGCATGGATAGTTCGTTTAAATTGTTTTCAGTACTGTTAGGCGGGAAGTTTTGTAAAGTGAGGTGGTTGCTTGATGAGTAAAAACTTCCCGCCTGGCAGGACTGAAAACAATGATTTCAAAATATCTTACTCTTTTCTAAATAACAGAGGAGAATATGAGACAGGAAAGTAAATTACGACCTAATAAAATTGTTGTTATCTTCCTGATGCTTATTTTATTAAATTCCTCCTTTTCAGAAACCAATTTGAGACATTGCTACTTTTCGTGCAATTCGATTTGTAACATCATACAAGGAAGCGGGCCACATTGATCAGGATGTGACCTGCTTGCCGCAGGCTGAGCACCTCTAGTCTGGATAACTGCTGCACGCAAAAGAGATCGCAAGTTTAATGTAACCACATGAAATCTCAAAAATACGTCTTTACATGTGGTAAAATGATCAGAAATCTTCAGGATGTGGTAGTTTAAGGTTGCCGATTCTCAGCGCTCAAAGCTTTGGAATAATCCAAAGTGTTTTTTATGAGTCTGGAAAAGCCTCGCTTGGCAACCCCAATACGACAACTGCATCAGGATGCGTTAGAGAAGGCCAACAACTCAGCAGGGGATATTTGAGCCAAATAGCTGGCCATAATTCGAAATAACCAGATTTACTCATTAGCGTTGGTCTTGAGCCTTAAAGCATGTGGATAAGCATGTTACCATGGGAATGCAAGACTCTGATATTGTTATTTTGCTTTTCTCATTTAGAAAAGGTTCATTAGGTAACGAAGGGATTTCAGAGGTTATTTCAGTGTTTTGTTTCATAAATAATACCCGAGAATATCCATTACAATGGTTAATAATCTCTCAGAGATTCCTGTCTGTATAATGTCGAGAATTTTTAACTTTTTTTATGTTCGAAAGACGTCTACTACTTGAAGAAAATATATGGATGTCTTGAAAACTTGTCGAGTTCTAAATTTCATCTCGCTTTAATTCAATTGTACTGTATTCTTAAATCAATTCAAAAAGTACAGAAGTTCCATACACTAACCGACCGATATCATTTTCACTAAATAGATGGTCATTTGAAGGATTCCCGGTAGCAGAAACAGTGTGACTTTGGGACGTACATCGTAGACCCTTGAGAAGTTCTACAGACTATTTCTTAGCTATATGAAAAAAAAAAAATAAATAAATAAATAAATCTTATAAAATAATATTAAATTTCAGCGAGCGACGCTTTGTACCGTGTTTTCCGCGATATAATCTACAGTAAGTATTTTCAAAAGCTGATTTAGATTTTAAAATTAATTCAATGTCAGTTAATTTTCAGACTATATATGTTTTTTAATCAGCGTCGAACAGACTGCTGAAGGATATTCGGTTGTTGGGGAAGGAAGTAAGTTAAACCTCTTGCTGAATGTTTTAGTACATTTCCAAATTTAATACTAAACAAAGAAACAATTCGATTGCATTTTGTATTTGAAAGAGCCGAAGAATTACCAAAAAATAAAATAAAATAAAATTCTAGGATTACTTGCAATGTGTACTGTGGTTTTAGATAAATCTGTTTCTTCACACGCAAATCTTCACTAGCGTTGCATTGTTGATGAGGATGCATAATTTATTTTTCTTCAAGGTAGAAAAATCAAGACAGGTGTTTTGTTTCAAATGTCACTCTGGATTTAAATTCCATCTTGCCTGATCATCTTTGTTCACAATCCATTATTTTGCGAACTAGATCTTTTTGTAGTTTTTCTTGAACTTTTTTATGGCATTTTTTTTTTTTTTTTTTTGAGCACTCTCTTTCTATATGTATATTTTTATATAGCTACATACATAACGAAAATTCGCATTTACAATGTAGCATTGCCCCAGAAAATTACTATCAATCTCATTGGTCCATTAGAAAAAATATTTTTTTCCCTTCTCAGCAACATGTAAACAAAATAAAATAAATACCCGAACGAACATATCTCATCTCTTTTATTGCTTTTTGGGTGGTCATATTCGGGCAGAGTATCCCATTAATGAGAACCTAATCAGGGAAAAGATGTGAGCTATCCCTGGTGGAGTATTTATTGTCACTCTTGCATTAATGATTTTTTGACATGGCCATTTTGCGCGCAGCCACAACAGCAACATTGTAATGATGATTCATTTTGCTAATTAGATATTTTGCACTGCGGACGTGTTAAGCAATACAGTGCAAAAGCACATTCTTTGAAATATCATTTTTATATCCTATTGATGTGGTTCTAGAGTAAAAACCCGTTGTCCATTGTATTGTTTTTAAATCAGGGCCGTAACCAGATATTTGTTTCTGGGAGGGTTTTTCCAAAGACATTTCTCGTGAAATCAAATTTGATTTCATTCATATATTCTTTTCATCGTTGTTACAATAGGTTACTTAAACGAGTGGGTGCTGCTTTAAAGCCATCAACATGAGCAAATGGAAAAGATGACACGCCTATTTAATAAGAAAAAAATCGGATGTGTCTACATAACTTTACCCCGGTTCAAAATTCGATGTGTGTTTAAGAACTCAAAAGAATAGATACTTGTATTCATGTGGGTGCATTCAAAGTAATACTTGCCTCTATATAGAAGTTTGGTAAGACCTCAATTGGAGTATGCTGTTCAGTTTTGGTCTCCTTATCTGAAGAAAGATATTAATTTATTGGAAAGAGTACAAAGAAGGGCTACAAGGTTAGCAAACGGATTTTCTTATTTAGACTATGATTCCAGACTTAGAATGCTTAATATGTATAGTCTTGAGCAAAGGAGAATCAGTGGGGACATGATCCAGTTATTTAAATTTATTAAAATGAATGATGTTACAGGGTTAGATTTTTGCACGGACAAGGGGTCATTGTTTTAAGCTGTTTAAATCTCAGGCTAATCTGGAAATGCGAAAAAATTACTACTTTAGCAGGGTAGTGGGAACTTGGAACAGTTTAGCGGAAGAGGCGGTAAGGAGCAACGGAGTAGAGATAGCTTTAAGAGGGCCATTGATCTTCATTGGGGTCTTTATTTTGACTAGAACCAGGCCAGTTGGGCCCAGAGCCTGCTGCTGTTCGTCGTATTTGTATTCGTATTTGTTAAATTTATATGTTTTTGTTCCCCATGAAATATGTTAAACATAGAGTTTGGCACTTCCAACTTTACGAAATTTGGATATTTTTCTTCGAGTCAAGTACTCAAAATTTAAAGGAAAACCCTGTATAGAAGGATATAATGCTTGCAATAACTTCAATAAAAACAAATAATGCAGATAAAAGAACCGAGTTGATACAATTCTTCAATAATAATAATTTTATTTTTCAAATGAATTTGAAATAAATAAATAGTAAATATAAGTAATATTTTTTAACAAAAATAATCTTTAATATTCTAAAGGAGTTTAGCGACAAAAACG
>JAXGGA010016301.1:0-26957 GCA_038373865.1 Uloborus plumipes | reverse complement strand
TTTTTTCACATTTCTTTTCATAGTTTTTCAGATTACCATTAATTAAGGTGGTACCTCAATTTTATGATTTTATGAAATATATTTATACTATATAGTCTGTAAAATAAAATATGTGAGTTGACTAAGAAATGTGTTATAATGGTGCAGTTGATATTATGGTTGCCTATATACACTGACCGTGTTGTAGAAGTATGGATTAAGGTGGATTCGAAATAAAATCTTCATTTCAACCCGTAGTTTTAACCTTATTGGATGATATTTGCTTCAAATCATTTTATAGCATGATAGTATCGACAGAGTAGTATCAAATTCCGATTAAAAAAAAGAACAGCTTACGAAAATCCTCATGTTCTGTGATTGTTTTTATACTAAACCTCTCTAAATGTAAAAACCGGGAATGGTATGAATATTAATTTCGTAATCATAACAGGATTAAACTATTTCATAACCATAACAGGATTAAACTAATATTTAAAGCCTTCAAAGCACCCTGCTTTTATTCCTTATAGTTTTACATAAAATCAATCGGTGCCATAACTCTGGTAGTTTATGCATTTAACAAGCATGAATATCAAAAATATTTTGGAAAAACGATGTGGATTTTTCTCAATAGTGAAGAAACTGCTGACCTGAATTTCGTGAGCCTTAAACAAGGCTAACTTTTAATGCTAAGTATAAATCTGATAAATAGAGGGGTTGTCCTTTGAACTTTTTAAGTTAACTCTCGTTTTAATACAAAGACAACCTTATAACTAATTTATGAACGGTATTTTATATTTTTATCGGTACTGATAGATTGACTAGAATCCCTATTAGGGTACTACTTGTCAATCTATCAGTAGATTGACAAGTAGTACCCTAGTTTACTACCCTAGTATACGTGATTGATAGACCTCTGTTCTCGTCTTCATTTAAACTTAAACCAAGTTTGAAACTTTATATTTTGGTTCAAAATCACTTTTTACAAATATTTCTTCTTGTTTCTTGCCTACAAAATAAGAAAAATACTGAAATTAGATAACTTTTGTTGAAATTAAAACGAAAATAGCCCAATTATTTAAGGGAAGATTAGATTTCTCCAAATTTACACGAAAAAAAAAAAAGTCATTATTACTGCAACTCAATTACAAGTCTGAAACAGTTTTCGATGTCTGGGTTAATTTTTAATTTGAAATTTAAGTTTTTTTTTTCAAAGCAAAAAATCGAAAAAGGAAAGTATAACAAAACAATGCGAAATTTTTTGCCTTGTAAACTGGAAAGCATGTATATATTTTTCGCACGTTCAATAAATACGTTTATTTTTAAAAATCCCTAAAAATAACGTGAACTAGTAAATAAAAGCTGAAGATATTAAAGTGACAGAAGTAAGCGTGCAGGAAAAGAAATGCAGTCATTATTTACTTTATATCTCACACGGAAAGTTTGCCATTTTGTTTAAAATGCAAAATACAATTCAAAAAATGCACAAAAATGCACAAAAATTCAATTGAAATGTTGCTCCTCGTCAGTGTAAATTTATTTTACGTCATCTGGAAGATGAAATAACGTTTGATCAAAAGAGAATAAAAATGCTTGTGATAGTGATGTATGAGATGTATTTTTTGTTGACATTTTGTCTTCGGGTACATGTGTTAAAAATGTATGTTTACTTTTGAGAAACGAGTGTGTAGGTACGTAGTTCTAAAGTACATTCAATACTAATCGTAAGAATTAACTCAAAGAACATTTGAACATTAAAATTTATACAGAAGATACATTTTGTTACTTAGATACAATAGATTATTCTTTTAAATTTCTTCTCATGTAAGTCAAAAGCTCTTGAAATTGTTATTTTAAAATTTTCATTACTTAGATATATATATATATATATATATATATATATCAGTAGCGAGGCCTCAAGTCATCGAACGATTCGCCGATGACCTGAAGGCAAACCTCGTTTTGCACTGGAAGAATTAAAGTTTTTTAAATTTTATTTTCAGATTATTTGTTAGGATCATTTAATATTCCAAATAATTTTATTTTAGTGGTGCCATCTGTTGAGTAAACGATTAGGCGTGACCTTCACTCATCGCTAAAGATACCGCATCGTTTTTGTGTGTGCGCGCGCAAGTTTTTTCGCTTGTCAGCCATTTCAGCCAATCAGATTCTTTCACAGCTTCCCTTAGATGTAGTACGACTCATCGGCGATGACTCGCGGAAATTTTGTTTTTACTGGCAACTCTCAGTTTTGGCGGATCGTGGGGGTTGGATGGGGAGGGGTAGAGATTTTTTTCTCCTGTTTCGTTCATTCTTTTTTATTTTTTTTTTCAATTCGGTGCGTCACATTTTTCAAAAAAAGGGGTTGCGATTAGAAAAATATTGTTATCTTACGATGGCGCCAATATGAGCCCGACGGGTCGAAGACAATATTGTTTGCAACAGTAGTTTTGCATGGGGAAAACACTGTTACCTTTTGTGTTTAGGAACTTCATCGAACTTTCAAAACCGAATATATGTGTGCGTGGTTTTGTTTTTTTACTCTATTTTTTTAGTTTCAATAATAAATGTTTTTCATAAAAAGTAGTGCTCGTAGCCGTTCGAGCTTTGCATTTCAGCAAGCTTGAACTTTTCAAATTGAAAAAGAAGCATCTGTGAACCAAGATGTTTACAAGGTTAGTTGAAATTTTTAATTACTGTTTAGTTTTAAAACTCATAAAAACAACATGAATGATTTTTATCATTTTAATGTATACTTCATTTATTGTGTGAGGAGAATTTCCTGCTTTAACGGAAATAAAATTTTCGAAAACTGAAAAATTAAATTTCGGAAACGGCATTTGTGATAAGAAATTTCTGAAAATTTTGGGCTGCCGTTTCCGAAATTTAATTTTTCAGTTTTCGAAAATTTTATTTCCGTTAAAGCAGGAAATTCTCCTCACACAATAAATGAAGTATACATTAAAATGATAAAAATCATTCATGTTGTTTTATGAGTTTTAAAACTAAACAGTAATTAAAAATTTCAACTAACCTTGTAAACATCTTGGTTCACAGATGCTTCTTTTTCAATTTGAAAAGTTCAAGCTTGCTGAAATGCAAAGCTCGAACGGCTACGAGCACTACTTTTTATGAAAAACATTTATTATTGAAACTAAAAAAATAGAGTAAAAAAACAAAACCACGCACACATATATTCGTTTTTGAAAGTTCGATGAAGTTCCTAAACACAAAAGGTAACAGTGTTTACCCCATGCAAAACTACTGTTGCAAACAATATTGTTTTCGACCCGTCGGGCTCATATTGGCGCCATCGTAAGATAACAATATTTTTCTAATCGCAACCCCTTTTTTGAAAAATGTGAAGCACCGAATTGAGAAAAAAAAATAAAAAAGAATGAACGAAACAGGAGAAAAAAATCTCTACCCCTCTCCATCCAACCCCCACGATCTGCCAAAACTGAGAGTTGCCAGTAAAAACAAAATTTCCGCGAGTCATCGCCGATGAGTCGTACTACATCTAAGGGAAGCTGTGAAAGAATCTGATTGGCTGAAATGGCTGACAAGCGAAAAAACTTGCGCGCGCACACACAAAAACGATGCGGTATCTTTAGCGATGAGTGACGGTCACGCCTAATCGTTTACTCAACAGATGGCACCACTAAAATAAAATTATTTGGAATATTAAATGATCCTAACAAATAATCTGAAAATAAAATTTAAAAAACTTTAATTCTTCCAGTGCAAAACGAGGTTTGCCTTCAGGTCATCGGCGAATCGTTCGATGACTTGAGGCCTCGCTACTGATATATATATATATATATATATATATATATATATATATATATATATTTATTTATTTAGAAATAAATAAGTACCTTTGTGATTAAAAGCAAATAATACTACGTTAAAAAGCGCAAAGTAATGTAAAGACATCGGACTTTTGTCGGATGTATTTACATCCATAAGCTCCCATTTTGTCCATTAAAAATGCGTTCCTTGTAACGCCAAAATACTGTAAAAAATCGCTGTTGTTTTTACAGTATAATACAGCCAATTTTACAGTCATAAACTGTAAAACTGCTAATTTTACAGCAGTAGGCTGTAAAATTGCTAGCTTACAGTAATAAACTGTCAAATTGATAGTTTCAGTTTATTACTCTGCATATTATAGTTTTAAAATGGAACCTCTGCTGTCAGTATTATACTGTTGTTTTTAACTGTATAATTTTATGGTAATATTGCTTATTTTACAGGAATAAATTGTAAAATTACTAGTTTTACAATGATAAACTGTAAAATTGCTAGTTTATTAAAATGAATGATGTTGCAGGGTTGGATTTTTGCAAGGAAAGCAGGACAAGGGGTCATTGTTTTAAGCTGTTTAAACCTCAGGCGAACCTGGAAATTCGAAAAAATTACTATTTTAGCAGGGTAGTGGGAACTTGGAACAGCTTACCGGAAGAGGCGGTAAAGAGCAATGGAGTAGATGGCTTTAAGAGGGCCATTGATCTTCATTGGGGTCTTTAATTTGACTAGGACCAGCCAAGTTGGTCCCTGAGCCTGCTGCTGGTCGCCACATTTGTATTTGTATTTATTTGTATTTTATAGTTTATTACTGTGCTTTTAGTTTTAAAACCTCTGCTGCCAGTATTGTACTTTAAAAGCAACAGCTTATTTTTTGCAGTAAACCCGTGTCTGAAGCTTACCGTCGCATTTGCGCTTTTCAACGTTGTATTTTTTGCTTTTGCTTTTAAAGTTACTTTTCTCTATCAATACTGTTTCATGTTTTTCGTATCTGCTGATTTACATTTCTCTCTAAAGTTGTGCTTTAAAACCAGGTGAGCTGTGACTGTTGAGCAAGGTGACGCTTCTTCAGTTTTATAAATAACTGTTAGTAAGTTAAATATTTTGAGAAAATTCAAATAAAAGTGGCTTCCCAAATTTAGTTAAGTGCGAAAAATAAACAATGTTTCTTTATAGCATTACGATGTTATTACTTATTACCGGTCGGAAAGTATTGTTGTACCTTAATCTGCACGAATTTAGTAAATGCACAAAGATTGAAAAAGCTTGTGTAATTTACTAATCGTGTGATTATATCTTGTATTTTTAAATTTTATAGCTTACACCATTTATATATATATATAGATAGATTTATATAAATTAAAAAAAAAAAAAAGCTCACGATACTGCTTAGAGTGTGCTTTCTTTTTGTGTTCAAGTTAAATTTTGGCACAAAAGAAGAACTTTAAGCTTAACCATTTCCAAACTTAGTTTCTTCAAATCAATAAGTAAATAAATAAATAATTGAATAAAGAAACAAACAAGGAAGCAAGATATCAACCAGTTAAAAAAACTAATATGTAACTAAATAAAGTTTTTTTACAGAAATATTTGTTTATTCTATTCAATTGGAATAGATTTATTCCGGACACTCTTAATTGATTTGACGAAAGTGGGTGACTAGATGCAATTAATTAATTGCTAAAATTAATAATATGTACAAATTTTCTTGTTAGCATATTTCTAGTTCAAAAAAAACGTAATTAAAAATTTCATATTTTTCTCTTAGTCTTAAAATGTCTGCAACTTTCTAAATAGTGTTTTCCAACATTCGCAGTACGTTTGGAAGTGTAAACTCATTAAAAAAGCACGATTTTTCCATAACACATTTTTAGCTTTGTAGCCTCTTGGCACATAAACCTTTATCGTGTTTAAAGGAAATAGCTACTCCTTTTCTTTCACTTTAAATTTAAAATGTATGCTAAACAAGGTCCTGAAAATTCAAATATTTTCTAAAATAAGACATTTTTGAAAGAAATATCCAAGCTTTGAGTTATTTTAAATAACTAAATTCCCTTTATGCAAAAGTATTAACACCCTTAATTAATTGCAGTTTAGATATTTAACTTAAAAAATGAACTAATAAATTGTATTATAATCTAAAGCACCGCTCTTACGAACATAAACAAAGTTACTTTGTGAAAATATTTCATTAAAAAGGGAAAAAGAGAAAGGTACTCATACGAGAAAATGGCCGCTTTATCTTTTTAATCCAGTTATAGAAATATAGGAACTTCAAAAGTTTCTGCTTCTAGATGATAATATTGTTTAATGATAAAGAAAGGAAAAATCGAAAATCCTATACTGGAGGCATTCAAGCGAAAGCAAAGTCAATCAGACAGAACAGTTGGGTATTAAAAAGAATGAGAAGTAGGTAAAGAAAGACATAAACTTCCTTTTTGAAGAAATGCAGCTCTTAATATGGTAATGGCATTGATGATATTTTTTCAGTGCCATTTGCCGGCAAAACAATTGTCGAAATTACTTTCTTGTCTGCTAGACAGATGTTAGTTAATCTTTCTGAAAAATATTCTTCTTCACCATGTTACTTTTTCACAAAAGATAGTTCAATATTAATATGTTCTTTTACTAATATGTATATAGTTATTTTTTATTAATTTCTTTATTTATTTGAGTTAGTTTTATTTATACAATGATACAATTTGGTGCGATTTAGCTCTACAAAATCGCTGGCAGCATTATTTTCTCCAATGATTTGGCATAATTTAACTGATAAAATTGTGTAACGTAACGCACCGTTTTAGGAAGGTTACACCATAGTAACTCTATTGCAACGTTTCACTAATTCATGTATAAGGTAAACTGAATTCCCTGCAAGCTTACATATAAATTATTTGAAGGTTACATATTAGCTTACATCAGACTTTCTTGGACGATTACTTATTTTTACGAGCAATTGACTTATACTTCAGGTAAACTATTCTATGATTTAAACAATCCAAAGCTTTTAAATGAAGAAATAGTAACATGTTTTTAAAAGTTCTAAATTCAAAGTATGAAAATAAAATAGGTTGCAATACTTGAAACTGCCAACCATATGCCTATGATTTCTTCTATGCCATTATATACTAATACGTTATATCATAACCATTGATGTTTTGCTACAACGGTAAAAATGGCAATTTTATGCTTAAAGGTTCTTTTGCTTTTCGTCTTCTTTACAGCTTTTTTTCTTCCATGTTGTTTCCTCAAGTATTCCTATATTCAATTTTTATTAGGTTCATGTTTTTCCACAACAAATGTACACTGATTAACTTTATACCAATTCGAACTTTATTACAACTACGCACAAGACCAGTTGCAGAGCTCAAAGATAAGAAATACCGCCCTCAGTGGCCTCGAACCCTCAACCTCGGCCTTACTAAGTAAAAATAACTCTCAAAGGAAGTGCGTTTTACCACTTGGCAGTTGTAAGCAGCTCGACTTCGACTCCGCAGTCTAGACAAAGCTGCAGACTATGAGAGAAAATGACGGCTCCGACTCCGACTTCCAGAATTTTAAAGCAGCAGACTCCAACTGCTTCATCCCAAAACTTACCCGACTCCGACTCAGTTTAAATAACTGTAACCAAAAGTATATTTTGTTATTTTTAGACATGTATTGAAAAAACTTAGTGATAGCAACAGGTGATAAGTAGTGAGTGTTACTAAGAAATCTTATGTGAAATATTTCACAGGACAATAAAAAGACTTACTTTAAAGCAAGAAAGGAAAAAAGAAAGAATCTATTTATCTTTCAAATGTTGCCTTTTTTAGTGAGCTGTTGAATAGGGTGAGTCGAAAAAATCGATTTTTTTATTTCGAAATCGCATTACCACTCAAAAGTTGTGGTTTAGTATCCACAACTTGGGAAAAATAAGAAAAAAATTCTAAGTTGACGTCTTCGGTTCGCGCATGAGGCTCAAAGTTGGAAAAAATATGTTAAAAATGGAAATTTTCAAAAGGAAAAAAGAAAAAAAAATTGTAACTTTTTATAATGCAACTCCCATAAGCTGTAAATATTTTGTGCATTTTTAATCTAAAAAAATATTTTATAGCTTTCACATACGATCATTAGTTTGCACATCAGCCTTAAATTGGGCTAAAATCGCTTACAATGTCAAATTTCGAAAATATCGATTTTTTTTTTATTTCGAAATCGCATTACCTCTCAAAAATTGTGGTTTGGTGTCCAAAATTTGGGGAAAATAATAAAAAAAAATCTAAGTTGACTCCTTCGGTTCGTGCATGAGGCTCAAAGTTGGAAAATATATGCTAAAAATGGAAATTTTCAAAAAATAATTTGGAAAAAAAAGTAATTGTTTTCTATCGAATCTGATTTAAACTGTTAGTAGATAACATAATTTGAACAGAAAAATATACATATAACTTTTAGAAGGTACATTCTGTTTGTGCATAAGGCTCAAAGTAGGAAAAAAAAAGTCAAAAACTGAACCAGAACGCACTACGTCGGCACTGTGCCGGTATATTTTTATTCTACAGCCGACTTGTCTAGACATTACACATATTCTAGGAGACAGTTCGAAGTCCCTGCAGTCTGCACTCCCTTTGGTTGTCACTTAGTCAGCTAGACCCGCCAAACAAACAGTATCTTTAATTAGCAACTGAAAGTGGATCAAAAAGTACAGCGTGTTTAGCTTTGGGTGAGTTTTTTTTTTTTTTTTTGTAACTTTATAGCATATTTTTATGCTCAAGTTTTGTTATACTGTTCTCCGTTCTCCGACTAATAAATAATGGAACCCCGGAAAAAATTCTAAACGTTTAATTGTTTGTCCGTTTTTTGGTGCGCCGAAAGGGTTAAGTCAAAGTGTTTTACCCACATGTAAAGATGTGTTGTTAACTTGTTTTGAAGAAAAATCGCAATCTGTAAAAGGCGAACCTTTTTCAAGGATTTCAGATTGCATATCTGCTTAAATAGAAGAAATTTACTGCAAAGCTTCTATACCAATGTACAGTGGTAATACCAATGTGCGTTCTATACCAATGTACATATATATAGTGTACATCTACAAGAGATTGGCTTTTTAGCACAAGAACACGAAAAATTCATTGCACACTTGAAAGAAGCAACGTCAAAAAATTTAGACTTCGCTTAATCAACAAAATGATTGAGTTTTTTCTTGAAGTTCAATTTATCTTTATCACGACTAAATGACTTTCTCAAAGTGTAGTATTATGGTTATCCTTTATCAATTTTACAATACGTACATGACTGACCGTTGGTATAGAAGCTTTGCAGTAAATTTCTTCTATGAGCTATGCAATCTGAAATTCTTGAAAAAGGTTCGCCTTTTACAGATTGCGATTTTTCTTCAAAGCAAGCTAACAACACATCTGCACATGTGGTTAAAACATTTTGACTTAACCCTTTCGGTACACCAACAAACGGACAAATAATTAAACGTTTAGAAGTTTTCCGGGGTTCCATTATTTATTATTCGGAGAACGGAGAACAGTATAACAAAACTTGAGCATAAAAATATGCTATAAAGTTACAAAAAAAAAACTCACCCAAAGCTAAACACGCTGCACTTTTTGATTCACTTTCAGTTGCTAATTAAAGATGCTGTTTGTTTGGCGGGTCTAGCTGACTAAGTGACAACCAAAGGGAGTGCAGACTGCAGGGACTTTGAACTGTCTCCTAGAATATGTGTAATGTCTAGAAAAGTCGGCTGTAGAACAAAAATATACCGGCACAGCGCCGACCTAGTGCGTTCTGGTTCAGTTCTTGACATTTTTTTTCATATCTTGAGCTTTATGCACAAACAGAATGTATGTTCTAAAAGTTATATATAATTTTTTGGGTTCAACTTATGTTATCTACTAACAATTTAAAGCAGTTTCGATAGAAAAAAAAATTACTTTTTTTCAAATTATTTTTTGAAAATTTCCATTTTTAGCATATATTTTCCAACTTTGAGCCTCATGCGCGAACCGAAGACGTCAACTTAGAATTTTTTTCTTATTTTTCCCAAGTTGTGGATACTAAACCACAACTTTTGAGAGGTAATGCTATTTCGAAATAAAAAAATCGATTTTTTCGACTCACCCTACTGTTGAACCTCATAGTAATTCCGCCCTTCTTCATAAGTAGTTCCATTTTATGTGAAACTTTTCTGTACTGGTCACTTATCAAGGCATGTAATTTTAAGGAGAATTTATAAGGTTTACTCTTTTATTTGCGCATTTATTAGAATAAAACAAGAGACTTTAGCATGCAAATTGATGATTGCGAAAGCAATGAGTTACAATTATCTTCATATGCTTCTATTCCAAACTATGGCAGCAACGATTGAATTTAAAATAGAAAACATCTTCTAATGAGTGCATCAAGACACATAGTAATGATTAATTTTGGCGATTCATTTATTTCCTAATCTTAGTAATTTGTGAAGTACTTAACATAGCTCTTAACAAGTTAACATCTCTTAATATCTGTCCCTTATTTAATTCTATAAGATAGCAATCAACTGCCTCTTATGGAATTGATTTATCGAGAATCCTTTAAAGAGCCTGAATTTACAATTGCATTGCGCTTCAAATGGGAAATTGATATTTATTAAATTGTAGGTTCCAAAATGTATTCATATTCCGCTTAGTTTAGTGTGAATATAAGTTAAAGAAGTAAGAATAATTTAAATTAATAACATTTTTTAGAACAACTTTAATAATCTTACATTTTAAAACTAATTCAGTCTTTAAACATGTCGTTAAAGGCTTGATAACACTAAAATAATTAGTGAAATAAAAAGTGTATAACTGCATGTAACTAATCAAATTGACTATATATATGTTAGTAATAGCAAAAATAGTATAGCATAAATGCATGAATGTGTAAGCTGTTTTCTTTGCTGAAAAAGAAACATTTGTGGGAAAATAATAGCAATCGACGTATTCCGGTAGTTTTGCTCAACAAAAGGTCACTTTTCTTTGGTTCAAAAATGAACTGATTGTTGCCATTTGGAAGAAAGAAATAATGGCCTGTTTTATAGCCGGACACGGAAAATTCTATGCAGATGTTAGACAGATAGATACGGAGTTTAATAATCTTGGTCCATAAGAATTAATGCCATTAAGTCACAGCTTTGGTTTTGGACTAATAGGTACAATATTTTCACGGTTTCGATTGGGTTAATCATGTACCATAAAATGAGTTTTTAACTAAAAAAAAATTCTCAGGTAAGACAAATGAAAATTCACAGCTCACGCAAATCACCGCCCTCTTTACACACAACATTCACTACGCTTCCCAGATGACACTGCAATGATTATAGTGTTTTCACGTTATATTCAAATTAAAACCTCTATTTAAAACTTTGTTGTGTAATCTAGACATGCAAAAATTAGAAAAGGCATAAGAAAGTTTTTTTTGCAACACGTTCTCGCTTTTTTGACGCCTCCATCATTATTTTGAACTTCAAATTTGAATTTTTCGAATCAGAAAGTAAAGTATGGGAGTGAGGTTTAATTGCCGAAATCTTTCAAGCAAAGTAAAGGCTGGTCGAATTGAACTTCTTATTCAAAAGTCTTTTGGAGGTGGGGGGGAGGGGAGACAGACCAACAGACGCACCATTTTCCCCATTTTAAAACCCTACTTTCCTGTCTTTGATTGTTCAATATTTATTTAATTATTGTTCTTTTTTTTGACTTAGCTATTTTTTACAATGCATTAAACCTCTTTTCATGCTTTTCTGTCTTCCTTTTAATTTAACAGGAAGGTAGCTAAAAGGAAAAAAAAAAGGAACAAGCCTCAGGAAGAACATCACTTAGCTAATTCATAATTGGATCAACAAAGGCATTTATCATAAGGTTAAAAAAAAGTCTTTATTAAGAGATTTATATCTGATTAAATCCATTTTCCTGCAACACACTTAATAACTGCAATGACCCAGGCAGTGGTCCCCCGTGACAGCAAACCATTACTTTTATCTGCCTACACAATCAACTGCCGAGTGGATTTTTTCAAGATCGTCTGATATAATGTCGAACAGCCCCACGGAGGGTCCCAAAGGTACACCAAGATCAACTGTTCTTAATGAACTGCTAAGAGAAGCCATGGTCTTCCGGATAAATTTGATCAATGGCCTGGGGGAATGTTTTAGTGTACATAGAAAACAAGTTTGCGTCAATTTACGGCATAAATACTGCGTTAAAAATTAGGTATTAGAAGTTCCTGAATTGTACATAAAAAGTCTTTTTGTGCGGTGGATTTTTTAAAGAAGATATGCAGAATTTTAACATCTAACCTACAATATGCTTTTCATTGGTGATTTCGTCCCAATAACTAATCAAAGTAATAAGCATTATTTTTAAATTAAATTTTAATTAATAATACTAAAGAAGTTAATTAGTTATTTTATTTTAATTACAAAGCGAAGGTAGAAAAGTTGAATGTTGGTATTTGGTAGTCAAATGGGACGTTTCAATACGTTCAAGAGGCATCTAAAATGTCAATCAGGTTTCCATGGCTTACTAAAATTTTATGTTGATGACATTATTTCCTCCTTGTAAGTAATAAAAATAGTGGAAACGATTTATTCATTGAAAATTGAAGGGCTAGGACTTGCTGCAAAAAGGAGGTAGCTCCATTTTCAATGTCTTCAAAATGCCTGCATTAAAGCTTATAGCAGAAAATCGATTTCTAAAAGTTTCTTTAACTTTTATGAATCCTCTCGTATAACTGTACTGAAAAGTATACAAGAGGATTTTTTAAAATATTAGAACAAAAAACATGACCTTTATTTTAGGTTGTAATAGACAGACATTTTGAAGACATTGAAAATGGAGCTACCTCCTTTTTGCAGCAATCCCTTTAATTAAAAAAAAGAAAGTGCTTTATTCATTTTATGAAGATGGAGCAGAAAAGACGAATAATGAAGAATGAAAACTGTTGATCTGATTGAGACACGGATCATTTTAACTAGGGATGCACCGATTAATCGGCAGTACCGATTAATCGGCCATAATCGGCCACTTTACCGATTATTAATAATCGGCAAAATCGGGTCGATTAATCGGCTGAAAAATGTTTTTTAGATATTATTCTTTAAAGTATACTTTCACTAGGAAACTATGATGAATAATTTTATAAAATGTAATAATAATCCTCACAATTGATAAAAAGTTTTTTTAAATTAATTATCCTACTTTGAATAGATATACATAGACAATGATGCAACAATTTTCATGTGGCGATAGTTTTCCCCTTAGCACAGTGCTTTCAGATAACCTCTAATTTTCAAAGAATAAAAGTATTGAATTAAATTGCTACTAATTACTAAAATATATTAATTAGAAGTACTCCTAAATTTGAGTGTTCACCACACACTCCCCCTCCCCTCCTTTTTTTTTATAAATTTTTATTTCCAATTGACACAACTAACAATGTGTTAATAATATTATTGACACTACTATGAAAATTGGTTCTAAGAAATTTGATAAAATATTGAAATTATTTTGTGAAAACTAGGAAACTGGAAAAAAAAATCATCTCCCGGAAATAAATTACTTTCTATTTCTAAACTTGGAATTGTATAAGAGATAAAAAACAGTGATGGCAAAATTGGTAGTAGAAAAACAATTATCCTTATCAATAATCGGCTCAGCCGATTAATCGGTAATCGGTAATCGGCCAATTTGCTTATCGGTGCATCCCTAATTTTAACCATATACCACAATCCCAAACCGAGCACCTTGTCTAGTGGTCAGAGCAGTCTGTCAAATCACTTGTTTTAACGGCACTGATTTCAGCTGACAGCAGCCATCTTTGAAGCCTTGTTGCCACCAAACCAAAATTCTGGAGATAAATTCTTACCAGGAAAGTACGCGATCATGGAATAATGAATTTTTTTTAAATGAGTTCCAATCGAAAGAGCATTGTAAAACATGTTTCTGGACGCACGCGTTTTTGCCCTCGCGCCCCCGTTATTGAAATATAAGGTCCTAAAGTCAGCTAATTTTTTTTGAAAAATCGCCAATTTTAGCGAGTTATAATGAAACTGGAACCTGCGGTGCGATTGCACTATTTGCATCCAACGGAAAACTTGATTCCCATTTTTGGTCATCTGCAAAGCTTTTGAAAGACGGCTTTACAATAATCTTTTACTTTACCTGTGCGAGTTAAAGCAGAAAGCTACTATCAAGCCTATGACATGGAAAGCAGAGAGCTTTTTAAAGAGGAAAAACAATTTTAAACAACACATCAAAATTAAATTTTATCGTTCTATTTGCGATTAAAGCAGGTCCCTTGTTTAAGGGGAGTCCCCGTTGTTAAGGGGCCCTTGTCAACAGGAGGTGACAACTGAACCTCCTGTTTTTTTTAATTATTTTTTTAAGTGTTCGTACAATTCTGTAGTATGGGGGGGGGGGGTATATTTAGGGTTTTTAATTGTAAAAATTGCAAATATAAATTTTTTCAAACCACTTTTTTTTGGTGGGTCCCCTATAACTCAAACTGAGTTCCCCTAAACATTTTTGTCAATTGCATCACTGGGTATGTAAGAATGGTCTTTCAAAAAAAAAAAAATGCTCAAAATTAAATGAAAATGTTTTCAAATAAAAAAATCAAACAGGAATGAGGTGTTTCCTCTGAGATAAAAAAAAAAAATGTTCGCTCGAATCGAACTTGCTCTTCAAAAGTTATAAGTGAGGACAGGGGGAAAAATTGGAAATTCGAAATTGAATGAAATATTATTCATCTCAAAAAGTCGAGTATGGGAGTGTATTGTCCTCACTGAGATCTTTCGATTAAAAAAAAATCGAATGAATGAAAAATCTATGCACTCAAAAGTTATTGCGGGGGGGGGGGGCAGAAAAACTGACCAATAGACAGACTGACAGGTACACAGTTTCCGCAGCTCAAAACCCAACTTTTTTGTGAAACTAAATTTTTCTGTGTATTTAATTATTTTTATTAAGTTGTGCTTTTTCTTCGCTTGAGCGTTTTTTTTTTTCAGTGCATCAGGCCTTCTTTCGTGATTTTTTTCACCTATTTTTTACTTTTACAGAGCTAAAACTTGTACTAACTTTAAGCTAAAACTTGTATTGATTTACAATTTTGTTAGTCTTTTCCTACCCGTTGAACATATAGCAGAACTAGTAAAAGTTATTCTAGTGTTTTTAAACAGTACGAAATTAACATGCAATATGTTTTACATTTACGTTACAGAGACTTTTCGCTACAGTGACCAATTTGTTTGAAATGGCAGGGGTTTTTACAATGAATTCCAACTCCATTAGTATATTTTAAGAATGGAAATAATTATTTCCCTCTACCATTGATGTAATTTCCAACGTGGATATAATTTTGCAGCTATTGATATTTACTAATTCGTTTTCTTTTAAAAGTTATTTATTTTTTCTCGATTTCAATTTAAAAAAAAAATGTTTTTGCTAAGAGTAGGCAGATAGTGAAACTTCTTGTATCGATTTTTTTTTCAATAAGAACTGATATCATAATCCATGACAATTTAATTTCTACCCCAAAGATTATTTCTTTCATTTTTTGTACATGAGCTCATATTAGCTGCTTTTCATACTTATTTAATTATCTCGAATTATTCATTTAGAAACACGTGCAATATATTTTAACGTATAATAATTAATACATACAACTTAGTTCAGTAAAAAAACTTCAAATAACTAAAATTCTAAAATGTATTGTTATCAATCATAAAAAGATAAAACTTTAACTTCTTTGTAAAGTTTTCGCTCCTCTGGATAAAGCTCTCTACTTCCCACGTCATAGTCTTGACCAGCATTCTTTATTTTAGCTCATACAAGTAAAGGGTTAACGTAAAACATCTTACTTTCTTTGCAAATGACCAAACATGGAAACGATGCGATGCCAAGCAAGCAGCGGAAGGGAGAATCTGGAGCTAGCTTCAATTTCTTGCCAAGTCTTCAAATTTGGCTCATTTTCGGCCGACTTTAAGACCCCTTATCTCGAAAACGAGGGGACGAGGGCACTTGATCTTTGGGTCAAAGATATGTCTCAGTATGCTCTTTCGAATGGTACCATTTTTAACTTTTTTCATTATTACTTAAGTCGAGTACTTTCCTGGTTAGGTATATATTATTTGAACTTTAACAAATAAATTCTCTATAAAAAATAGCTTATCTCATGGAAAAAGTAATAATTTTTGATGTCTTGTATTCGGTAGAAAATTTTGAGATAGTTTATATTAACACTAATTATTTTTTGGAAAAGTTGAAACTTTTTGAAACGTAGAGCTTTTAAAGACGTGTTTTACAATGCTTAAGAAATCTTGTATAAATCCCGGGATGGTGTGGTCCCGGGTTCGAATCCCGTCCTGGGCATGGACGTGCTTGCTCTCTCCTGTCCTTGTCTTTTCTTTGTATGAATAAGTTGTGTTATGAAAGGCTGCCTACCCTATAAATGGGTACCTTTGGCATGCGTGGACTTCACACTAAATTATAGTACAGTTGCAAAAGTGAAGCAGCGCACCCCTAATTGCCAGTCTGGCTGGCACAAGACAACAACCACAATCCCACTTGAGAGATGGAGTTTTTTTATAAAAAGGCACATAGAATTTTAACATTCAGTATGATCATCTAGTGTATCATGACATTTAAGATTTTATGTTGATGATATATTATCATCGTAACTGGTAATACAATTATTGGGAATTACTTAACAATTAAAAGTATTAAGAGAATGCAGTTCATTCATCTACGAAGAGAAAATAGAAAATGTAAATGTTAAAGGTGAAAACCCTGTAGTTAAATTGGCATTTGTTTAGTTGTTTACTACAAGTCTACTTGCTTGAGGGAGTTTATTGAATTTCTTTCTTTATTTATTTTTTAAGCCACAGAATTTTAACGTTCATTAAGATTCCCATGTGATTTAAAATATTGTTTTTAGAAATAATTTCTGCTGGATTACTAATTTAAGTTTATTTACCATTGAAGAAATTTTGCTAAAGTATTTCATCCGTTTTATGACGGGAAAATAGAAACAATCAATGATGTAAATTTGTTTCCTAATACGATGTCACGGCGAGGTAAAAATTTAGCTGCACGTCATAAATTTATATGATTTTAAAAAATATACTGATATTAGTTGGAATAAAATTGCTTTAATGTACTGCAAACTGATGTGGAATAAAGTACATTTACTAAGTAAAAATACAGGAAAATCGTTGGAGGTCACTTTATCAACCGTAATTCCTCAAAGTTTTAGTTATTAGTTTAGTATCTGCCAAAAAACTTACTTTTATTCTGTGACGTGAGACGACATTAATGTCCGATAAAGTTAAGTTGAAATAAAATACCTTGTACTAGGATAAAATCCTTAAAAAATGCATAAAATGAATATAAGTAAAAGTCTTTAATAAGATTCTAACAATAGAAATAATTGAATCTGTATGAAATAGAGAAGTAAGCTTACTTTGAAACTCACTTGTTTTAACGGCACTGATTTCAGCTGACAGCAGCCATCTTTGAAGCCTTGTTGCCACCAAACCAAAATTCTGGAGATAAATTCTTAGGTATATATTATTTGAACTTTAACAAATAAATTCTCTATAAAAAATAGCTTATCTCATGGAAAAAGTAATAATTTTTGATGTCTTGTATTCGGTAGAAAATTTTGAGATAGTTTATATTAACACTAATTATTTTTTGGAAAAGTTGAAACTTTTTGAAACGTAGAGCTTTTAAAGACGTGTTTTACAATGCTTAAGAAATCTTGTATAAATTTCGCGTGGCAAAATTTATTCTATAAGTTGTTTTTTAAATTACAATAACAATAATCACAATAGTACACTTTTAAGCATTTTTACTAGATATGGAATTAATATAATAGTAAACACTTTTTTAAAATTAAATATTGCATTGAGTTAGTTTATTTCAGTTACTCGTTTGTCGCGTTCTCTTTTAATATTAAGTATGTTAAATATTTCAATGTATTTTATTAACCGCTTTCCTGATTATTCCGAGTTATCTCGGGCTCGTATGAGTTGCAGATAATTATTATCCCGAGAAAACTCGGGTGAAACTAACTGATTTTACGCCTATAAATAATTAAAAATTCAACTTGAAATCTACATATTTTATTTGTATTGCTTCATTTTCTTATATTTCAAAATTAAATTAAAAAAAAAATGTGTGTGTGTTTTTTTTTTTTTGCAATTTTTTCCAAAAAAAATTCGTAAGGGAAGTGGTTAATTTTATTGGTTTTTTAATTGCATTTGATTTTTTATTTCGTTTACAAATAAAAGCTAAATTAATAAGTAAATTAAAAATCAAACGATAACAAAAAAGGTAGAAAATGTGTCGAATAAGCACTTCAAAGAACGCCGATACATCATGTTTTATCTTTATTCCACTGTCATGGGCATTATAATTGCGCTAATTAAGATTTTTAGCAAAATGGGAGATATTTTGTTTAGAAACACTAAACTTTAAACCTAGTATTCATATCGATTACATTAATGTTTGTGCCGTCATTTGTAAAAGACATTAGCAAAACCTCATCAATCATGAAAACGCTTCTAATGTGCCTAATTAAGATAAATTAGAAAATTATGAGTACTTTTGTCACATTTTTAAATTAAAAAACAAGAGCACTTTGTTGTAAAACGTATCAAAATTACCTGACTTGATGTGCCGTTATTTATTTCAACTGAAGTTAATTTTCACGTTATTTTTCAGTACAAATATGAATGACAGGGATTTTAAAGCATCATTCATTCTTAGAAGGAAATTTCTTTCAATTTTTTTTGTCTCAAATGGTAGGAGACAATATTTTACGAACAGCGACTAACTTCATGTCTAAAGGAAAAAAAGAGCAATCGGCCTTAGCAACAATTATACTATTATTTTTTTAAACTAGCAATTCTTGTATTTCGGATCTCGAAAACGGCTCTAACGATTTTGATAAAATTTTGTATTTGGATAAATTGTTATAATAAATTACGACTGTTTTAAATGCGTAATTGCAACCAAGGGCATAAAAATGCCTTGTCAAGGTATAATTTTGATATACCCCTCCCCCTCAACAAAATTAAGCGCCAAATCTGGCACTCCCTACGGACTTTTTAGGGTTGCTGTTTATTATTTTGGTGTTGTCAATTTAGGATTTTTCAGCTTTTAGGTTTTTGCTGTTGCCAATTTTTTTTCTTGTATTTTGTACCATTTTTTGAGTTTTTTTTTTTTTAAGTTTTGCGGCAACAATTTTTGGATTTAATATATCGCACATCCGGAATGAAAGGGTCACATGTCAAAATAGCTGTTTTGAGAAAAATCGATTTGAAAATTTTAACTTTTAAAATCCTTGCCCTGGCTCTAATAACTATTACAATTAGCTAAACTGTCATTGCTTGGTTGATTAAAGGTTCTGCTAGGTGACTATGGTGTGCGTTTCCCGGCCAATTTTAAATAAGTTGGTAATTAATGAGAAGTGCCCCTTTCATTCTCCATTTTCGTGGAGAATGAAAGGGGCATATCTCAAAATAGCTACTCTTACGGGCATCGGCTTGTACACTATTTAATTTTTTTTAAAGTTCTTGTCGGACTTTAACCTACTTATTGCTGTTTCATTTCAGAACGATATTAAATCAAATTTTAATTCCTAACGATTTGACGCTAGGTTACATAATACTATTCTTCTTGTTCTAAAAAAAGGAACCCTTCATAAATTACTTGTACACAAACAATTTATACTTAATAAAAAACAATTAAAATGAGTGTCAGTTAAAAAAAATCAAAATTATAATTTTCTTAATTGGTTTTAAAAAAGTACTAACCATAATTTGCACCAAAGAAGCTCGGCAAACTCTGATTACACAGGCCAACAAAAAAAACCTTTTTGAAAACTTTTTTAATTTTAATAGCTGATCTTGATAGATTTTTATGTGCTGAATCCAAATCTGCTTGTAGTTTTTATGTATCACCCTTAGTTTCCAAGCAAAATGTATTTTATTATATAGTCTAATACCCATTTACAGTATATAGGGAAATCAATGAAACACTGTAGAATCGTAAAAATGGTTTGTATTTACAGTAAAATACTTGGAATAGTAATTTTATGTGATGATACAAGGTTCACTTGTCAACTGGAATTGCTTTATATTTTCTTTCCCTTTTTTCCTTGAAGCTTCTTGTGTAGCTTTTCCTGCGATGAATAGCTTGCTGAACTTCTCGGTGAAGTGACCAACAGTAATCCCCCATCATGTTGTAGCATGTGTTTCAGCAGTGCTGCCAACATCATCTTTGTTCATTAGACCTATTTTTTCATGTTATCTTAACTATGAAAAAGCTGTTAAATTCTAAAAATGTTTCTTTATTTCATGAATGTAACTATAAAATGTGAATAAATGGTGGGTGATACAACTTTTTAAGCATCATATTTGGATTCAGCAACCTAAACAACATAAGAATAAGGTATTTTCATTAAAAAAGTTTTTTCATCGTTGGCCTGTGTTATCAAAGATGTACCCCTTTCAAACTCAATTCTCCCTTCACAATCGGCAGAATCGACAGAATGATAAGGGCATAAGTTTCTTTTTAGCTGCGACTGTTAACTCTAGAAAAAAATGGGTCAGTTTCTCGTGTAAGGTGTACTAGGGTACGCTTTTTAAAAATATTTCCAAAAAAATGCAATTTTTGAGATGTGCCCCTTTCATTCTGGATGTGCGATATGTTTTACTTGGCGAGAAAAAAAAATCGCCAAGTTTCCGATTTGTGAGATATATCAAAGTAGTTCCCTTTTCAAGTTTATTGAAATAAGTACTTCGAACTTCAGAAAAAAAACACTGTTTTACAAACCTTTTTTTTTTAAGCGAGCTGTATTCGGTCGCCAGGTACTTATCTTTATGTTTCAAATTTAGAACTATTAGACAAGAGAATTCAAAGGTGCCTCTACATTCAACTAAAATTAGTGGTAGTTGAGGTTGGAGCTGGTTGTGAATTTTTTTAAACATATCGAGATAGCTTTTTGTACACTTGATTCATTTACGCTTCTAGTTTAAGATTAAAAAATAATATTAAGTACCAACTTATAAGAAAAGCATTAAAAGATAAATTCTGAAAAAAAGAACTGTGCATAGCTCTTAGCCCCCTGTTAGAGGTTGGTTGTTACACCACTGGGAGTAAAGTGTAACTGTGAACTACATGATTCTAAGACATATTCAGAACAAAACTATTCCTTACTTAATACGGATAAAGAACGCTATTCTAATGTTTATAAGACTTGAAGGGCAGTTTCGAACCTTATTGAATAAAAAGTGTAAGCTTTTTATTTAAACCAAATTTAAAGTAAACAAAAAGCTTTCGTATCTTACATCATTTGATTTTATTTTTCAGTAAAGCATAAAAGATCGTAAATTCTAAATGGAAGGAGATAAAAAGCAATACTTATTACTGCTAGTGCAGCAATTTAACAGTTAATATCTGGACTTTTGATTTTCTAAAAAGCCTACCATCATATTATATTTAATTTTTCTACCTCTACAAAGTCAATGTGCTTTTAGTTATTTAAGTTTTTTAAACATTTTAGATAGTATGAATAAAATAATGAATGCGGTTAGTTTAACTAAAGCTAAATAAATTCTAATATTGTTCAAAAATTAAAAATAGTCAGCTGTGGTAGCGATCTTTCAAATTTTTCTTAAAAAGCAAGGCATTCCTTTTTGTAGACTAAATAAGAGCAGTTAATTGGGTATCCTTTATTAAAAATTTAAACTTTGTTTAAAAGTCAAATAAAGAAACGCCAAATTTATATCTATATGCATTCGAGCAATGTGACAGTCAATACAAACTGTATTTTATATCTTGCAATATCTAGTACCAAACTTTGAATTTTAACATTGTTTCTAAAGCTAATATTTATAAGTAAATCAACGTAAATATGAAAAACTCCCGTTTCAAGTCTGCTCATTAAGTAAAATATTACAAAAAAAAAAAAAAAAAAAAAAAGAAAAGAAAAGCACACGTATTAAATTTAAAAATTTTACTGCTAACATAATTATGGTAAAATTACTCTTTTTTTTAAAAACTTTAAAAGTTTTCAATCGAAAATTTTTCAAAACTACAGAAATGAATGCAAAAAACATTGATGTTATGATGACACGTAATTAGATATCACAAACCGAAAAAAAGTTGAGGAAAAAATTGGCAAAACATTCAAGAGTATCTCATTTATTTTTCTTCTCTTTATTTAAAAGATACGTTCCAAGCTTATAATGAAGAGATTAATTCCACATAATTAACTTTTTCTGAACTTGGATGAGTACACGTCGAATGATAAATTAAGCGAAAGTAAATTTTCTTTAAAAAAAACTAGTTTTATTTCAAGAGGAAAAATGTGATACATATAGTTCCAAGGATAAAAAGCGAATGACATTATCTGGAATATGGAACGATGGAAAATGATGAAAAGAACTTCTGCTCACATCTCTGTATAAGAAAATTTACTTTTTTCCTGGAACTTTAGTTTGTGTGGTTAGGCGCAAAAGCTTGCACACAAATTTATCCCTTCTAAGTAGGTTGAGTGTTTAAAAGCTTTTCACGCTGTTAAATTTAGGTTGAATAACTTTCACGGATACTGATCTAATTTTTATTATTCAATATTTTACTATTCAAAAGAATTAATTATTACTAAAATTATCAGTTACTTTGCATAGCTATTCTGCTAAAAACGTAGACTTTATGCTCATGTTTTGTGCCACATTCCGGTAATAAGTTATATATATAGCTAATAACATACTTATGTTCCGTCGTTGAAATTTAATTAAAAAAGTTGCTGATACTTAATTAAATTTAATTTAATTACATAAAAAAAACCCTATTTGCTCACAGTCGCAATGGAATTGGCAAGCGTTCAGTTAAAACAAGCCTATCTTCACAAGAAAATAATAAAAATTTGAGATGCGCGTGTTTCATTTATTTTAATGTGACTGTTTTCTGTAAAGATTCATTTACGTCTACGGGAAGAAGCTAGCTCCCCCAAAACTAATAGATGCGTCTATTTTTGCCTGTAAACCGGGTGTTTACCTTTCTATCTTATCGGTGGTCCGACGGTATATTAAAAGCACAAAAAATGAATCTTAAAACTGATCCATAAAAAGTGGGAAAAAAAATATGAGTAGTTTAGGATCAAAACCAGAAAAGTCAATTTTTAATAAAAATTATATATATTTTAAAAGTACAAGCAAAAAGCTCTTTTACCAATGACTTGAATACAATAAATTAAAATCCACTATATCTCAACAAAAAGTGAATATAAAGTAAGGGTTTTAAGTCAAACCCTTTAGATACATAGTTCCACCTTCGGGACTATGGATTTTGATAAATGGGTATAGTTGGTTTTGATTCTAAACGTCTCTTATTTAAGTTTAGGGTCATTCCATAGGGACTAACGTAACATTCAGAGCTGATTTTGTAACTGTTTTTACGTGTAACTTAAAGGATAAAAAATATATATTTTAGTTATGCTGGTAGATTTACAACGTACATGGTATCTATGTATCATTTCTGCTGAGAATTTAAAACAAAATTACTGACAGTAGATATTTTTTCAACGAAAATAGCGGTGTGACTAACGCAACATTTTCGCAACCCTGAAAATGAATGCTCATGTTGTGAGGCAAAAATTTCTCAAAGTTAAGCAAGTGTTAAAAATTGAATGATATATTCGAAAAATGTGTAAAGTTGGCTTTTAAAAACATCCAAAAACACATTTATTAAATCTTAATATTTTTTAGTCTTAAGTGTCACTTTTACTCAAGATGGAGTGTGACTAACGTAACGTGACTAACGTAACCATCGAAACACAAGCAGTAAACACACTACTATAAACTATTTATTATGGCTAATCTCAGTAATAAGTACAATACTTTTTCAATTTTTTAAAATTTCTTATGCTGTATTATTTTTATTTATTTATTTATTTTTTTGATACTTTTTTCTTTTCGGTATTTTTTTTTTTCTTCGGCTGAGGTTGACATTTCTATGGAATGACCCTTTACGTTTCTCCCCTTTTAAGTACTGTGCAATTGTGCCCTGGATTCATAGTTAGTATGAAAACGATGTAGTTAGTATGAAAACGATGTAGTTAGTATGAAAACGATGATTATATTCTGCTAACATAATTGGTTCTGCATTATTCAATTTACTCGCTCTCCTGTTTACTCTTGGCTTCCATATGTTTTCTTATTAACCATCACTTTCTACGAGCTAAGTCTTGTATAGGGAGAGTGGATACGTGAGTCCTCAGGAGACTAGTTCCCACTCACTAAAGTTGGAACTACTAACATACACAGCCTGAGATTCCCCTTCGAATTTTTAGGAGACCTTAAAATGACTGAAAACCTGATTTAAAAATTCAAGTTTCTGCTTTTCTAAGCAGTTTACCTCCCCCCCCCCCCCCCCAGAAAGGTTGCCAAAGTAAAGAAAAATTCATACTACTTTTATATAAGCATTTAGGGTGCAATACCAGATAATTTCCTCCAAAGTCTCTTCCACTAAAAAATAACTAGGGCGACTTATCTAATTTTTCATTTATCATTAAATATATCAAGCAAAATTTTTTACTAAACATGTTTTTAATTCAGCTCTACACAAAAAGCAAAAAGATGTTTAGTAAAAGTTTACTTTACAGTAAGTTATAACGTTTTCAACACAATTTGCTGCAACTTTCTTCTTCAGATTTTAAAAATAACAAGAATAGCAATAGGGGTATTAATTCACCAGCATCAGTAACAAAATATTTTAAATACGTCTAAAATAAAAAAGAAGTTGCCGCAGGTACGCAGGTTTTTCTTATTTTTTTAAAATCTGATAGTTTAAAATTAATCTTAAACGTAATATACGAAAAAAGGGAAAAAGGAAATAAAAGTAAAATTTTCCATAATATTTTCTAGTGGATCATTATTCCTTTTTTAAAAAAATGTTTCTATATTAAGAAGAAAAAAAAAGATATTCAAAATACATACATGAGATTATTATTTTTTTAAAAAAATGAAGAGCAAAACATTTAAAACAGTTTTTCTATGCAAGCAACATGCAACAAACCGCTTCTGTACATATGTATCTATTTCATGCTTGTAATTTATATCAGACAAAAAACTATTAAAAATGAGGAACAAGCAACGCATAATTACACGGCCTATAAAACCAAACATTTTAATTACGGAAAAGTAGCGTGGGTTAATTCTGTAGGAATGTATTCTTTCATATGAAAATAATGAATAGAAGCATGTATTACTCAAAAAACTACCTATATTACTTTTAACATAAAGCAGGTTTTTTGAATTAAAAAAAAAACACAGTAAATCGACTGTATGGTCAATATTGTCTTGAAAATTAAGCAGACATAAAATTAGTTTCAAAAGGCTTGACAAAAGAAAAATCTTGAAATGGAACTTTTAATTCATGGATATCACACGGCGTTTTCATTTATTTTTTCGAAATTCAACCTTTTTATGCACCGACTATTCAGAAAATGAAGTAATTTGCGTTTAAAATAGCCCTTTTATTCTAACATGCCATGCGAAACGTTAGTTTAATGTTGAAATAAAATACTAATTATTTTTTACATAGTTGAAATGAATCATAAAAGAACTCTTTGGTAAAAAATTCCTTTAAGTAAATATTTTGAATTTGCATTAAAAAATATAATTTTCTGTGTTTTTCATTCTTTCAATGCTCTTTGATTTTTTCCATTATCAAATAATGTGTAGTATTTTAAAGAATTACTTATTGAAAACATCTTTTACTTACACATTCAATGTAAAAAAATATTTACTTTTAAGTAATGAGATAAAAGTGTTTTAAGAACAATATTTTTATAGATGATGAAAAACAGTAAAGTTAAAACTGCCTAGAAGATCAGTGAATTAGCCATTTAGATGAACAGAAAATAAATATTAATTTACAATTTTATGGTTTTATTTATCTGTATTTGTTTATTTTCTACTACTGAATCAGAAATGTTTTCAAGCTGGTGTATTGAATTTTATTTGCCAACATTAAACAAATCGTATTAAACAATCGTCAGTACAAATTATTAGACCCTTTGAATGTTTTCTTGCTTTACACAGAGTGTTCCCGTTTTACCTGCAGGACCTATATTTTCAAATCCGTTAATCCTAGGTGTATATTTCCGATACATTCCCAATGTATGCAACAATTGCAACAATGCTCAAAATAAGATGCAGAGTTAAGATGATAGTTTGAATAAAAAATAGTGAAAATACGAAAGCTAACTTTTTATACGGACGTTAGGGTACCCTAAGGGCCTGGCTCCACATCAGCAGAAAACCGACCAAAACCGAAGGCAGAAACCGAAAGTCCGGGTACTTTCCATTTCCTTTAAATTCAAAGTACCCGGATTTTCGGTTTCTGTCTTTGGTTTCGGTTGGTTTTCTGCTGATGTGGAGCCAGGCCCTGACTTATGTTTGGGGGAATATTTTTTATTGAAAAATAATTCCAACACAGAAAGTGTTACACACAATGAATTATGCTTTTTCCAAAGATGATTTCAGAAAAATTAGGTGCCGCAAATCTACTGAGGATGATTTCCTGCAGTTTCAAGAAGGACGCAAAAATGCTTTGAAGTGTTCAATTGTCTGCGGAACTTGCAATGGCAGCGAAAGCCTTCCTGAAATCATGATAGACATCGAGTAAATATGGATAGACAGCTCGACTTTCCAATCAACCAACTTGTCAGAGAAGCTATTGAACAAGTCGGGGATTAATACCAAATATACTAACATTCGTATTATTATTATTTTTTAAATATTTAACACTTTCCAATATATTTACCGCATTTATACTAAGACTTCTTGTCGAAGAGCTGCTAGTGTGGCATATGAAAAAATATTTTGCATTGACACCAGGGACGTCATTTCAATTTTTTCCAGGGGGGGGGGGGCAAAGGGTCCAAACGCCATGCAATTTCATCGGCAAACATAAAAAATCACGCCCAACGTTATGTAAATACATTGATTTCTCAAAGCCAGGGGGGGGGGGGATTGACCCCCTGCCCCCCTAAATGACGGACCTGATTGACACCTATAAAAAAAGAAACAAATAATGGCTATTGCATACTAGTTTTTAGATTGCCACAACTTCAATGTCCTCTCAGCTTCC
>JAXGGA010016300.1:0-26960 GCA_038373865.1 Uloborus plumipes | reverse complement strand
TGTAAATAGTTGTTGTTTTTCCTGCCTTGCATCATTTTCATTAGTTTTGGTTTTATCTGACGTCATGTTGCAAAAGTATCTGAAGATATCACTTTTATCACTTGTATACCGGCCCCGTAACACTTTGTAGTTTTTACACTTGCCCTAACTTTAATAAGCGTGAAGAAATTTTCGCTCGGAGTGGTGTTTTTCTTTTTATTTCTAGCGTTTTCTTGAATGAATTGTTTAAAGTTATGAATGATTTGGAATATTCCAGATATTACTAGAAAGTTGTCGGGAATTCTTTCCGTGTATAAATAGCTGGCCTTGAACACAAGTCAGTCAGTTCTTTTCAGATTTTGATTTCTGAGAGTGCTCGTTTTTATTCGCTTTGGGCGAATGTTGTAATTGCTTAATTACTGTTCACGTTGGATACGTGGTGCTGAGTTACTGTTGAGAGTACAGTGTACTGTTTTGCTACCTAATTGCTGGATGTTTAGCAATTGTTTTCCGCTTTATTGTAAATAGTGTATATATACTTGTAAATAAATTTATAGTTACTTCCTCAAGATTGGACTGCTCATTTGAAGAAAGTTGAAGGTGCTACGGACTCGTTACAATATGTTCAGGACGTGTTCGCTAAATATGAAAGCTTCACAATTCTATGGGTCAATCGTTGAGCAAATACCATGGGTGCAGAAGAGTGGAAAATATGCCCCCCTTCAGTCTCATGTCTCTACACTGGAAAAAATGAACTGTTGTTTTTACTGTATAATACTGGCAGTATAATACATATTTTTACAGTATAATACAAACCAGTTCAACTGGCCCCATTCACCATAAGTGAACACGGAGGATCTTCGACCGTATGGTATCGAACCCGAAAATCTCCAGTTGCGAATTCTACGCCTTAACTATCAGGTCACCACTGCCTAAAATCCGCCCCCCCTCCCACCCATGCAGCATAAGTTTCAAATTAAAAAGGTAGTGCTCAAGATAATCTATGAACCATGTGATGCTTGCCATTTTTATGAAACCCGCTAGTTTTATCGGAGTCAATTACCATGCCTTTAAAATATAAAAAAAAGGTGCTATCAGCCTCACCTTATAACTAGTCGCTAAACTGTCAGCAAACGCCCACGAAATAAGTCAGCCCTGACTTGTGACAGAAAGTATCTGCAGACTCTTCCTCGGAAAACGTGAGAGCGACCGGCCCACCCCGTGCAATGAACTAACTCACAGTATAGGACTTCATCGGAGAAAGGGATATAACTCTTGCCCGGACCCCCTCCCCTCTCTCTTCTTCCGAAAACGCTAATTCTCCCGGACTCGCCCCCCCTCCAACAAATCGGTTTTCAGTTCCGAGGATCCGGCCGTCAAAAGACACACACACACTCTCTTCTCTCTCTCTCTCTCCCGGGAGACGGTTTCCATGACGACGTACGGGACAGCCCCACGCGAGGGCGAAGGGGGGCGCGCCGGGCACCTGCCATTATTTATTCATTCATTGCCAGCGCGCCATGGTTTATGCAAACAAAGCCGGGCGGCGAGGAGGAGGGGGGTGTGAGGGCGCTAGTTATTGGGTTGTTAATTATTGCGAATTTGAACCACAGCTGATGTGTATTGCGCCCCAATTAGCGTGCTGAATGTGCCGCGGTGTTCCGGCTGTGTTGCAAAGCAGCCATATGGGACCGCTCCGGATAGTAAACAATAAGGGCGCACCGCACTTTGCGGTGCCTTCGAGTGGCTTTTAAAACTCTGCAGGATTTTCAAAGGGAAATGAAGTTTTTTTTTCCTCCGTCTTTTATTTTCTTTCCAGGCAGAATTCATTATGAATTTATTGTTTATCTTTCAAATTGCTTTAAGGGAAGGTGTGATTCTAACTCTTCACTCGACTGTGTGGTTTTAATATTCATGAGAATCCCCCCCCCCCTTAGAATATATTTATTTACTACTACTGCAAAGGGAACACATGAAATATACATTAATTCACTGCAATGAAATAATTCCACTTTTATAACAAAAAATAAATAATCCTAAATATAGTTTGAAAAAACTTTAAAATACGCTTCTAGAGTTAATCAAACTAAAAAGAGAATATTTTCAAAACTGTTGAATATCTGCTAAGTTTACAGGCACTCAGGGCCGGATTTACACATCTTTCGCCCATGGGCCCGAAAATTATCGCCCCCCCTTCCCCCTCCCCCCCAAAAAAAACGGAACTTTGTTTTAGTGTAAAATGTTCTGATTTTGCACAAGATGAATATAACACAAAATAAAAAATAACTGAGACCCCCTATTATATAGTACGCAAACACTTTTTTTCCAAGGGTCAATATTATAGTCGCAATGTGAAGTTGTTGAACCATGGTAGTTGACAATAAATTTAATTTATTGTAAAATTTTTTTGAGTTGTTAAACTTCTGCTAATTGTTGGAGATAGAATCACTTTCTTTAGCCAATTAAACATAGTTGTTGTTGGTATGGAAACCCATTTGTTTTAAGAAACGAGCATATTACTGTAGTAAAAATAACATACTGAAAGGCAACGCCGAGTAAAAAATTTTTCATGAAAGAAAATAGTATTTTATTTGCTCAAAATATTACGTACTTTGTTAGAGAAAGGTAGGACCAGATTATCGAAATAAACAAGGAAGTAATATAAATGACAAGTTCTGTACCTCAGAACCAGACTAACGTAAGTCCATTTTTGTAACTTTTCAGGAGAGAGGAAAAACAATTGTCGGATGCATGCAAAGGATGGGACTCGTGCTCTTTTAATGGTGCTAAATAATTGTGAAGGAATTTGTTTTATAGAATACCGTTCTGATGGGTCGATGCCGAATAAGATTCTACATACAATACACTAATAAAGGGAAAATTGCTATTTTTGGATTTACGTCGTTCTGGTTCTGAGGTACAGAGTTGTGGGCATACTCAAGGGTTCTATTATTATTATTTTAATGGGGATACAAGATACAAATGTAAAATGTTAGTTCATAAAAAAACGAACTCGAACTGGGATAGAACTTAAAAATTGCAGTTTTATAGCTATTTTATCTTCATCAATTTTAAATTATTATTTGGACTTTAATATGTTTGGAAATAAATTGTTATGCACTGATTTGAACAATTTATAGTTTCACTCGCTTCGTTATGCACTTACTAAAAACTAATTACGATCAGGCTAATTGAATTAAATTAATATTTACAAGAAATACACAAAAAAAGTATTCATTAATATTGAAGCGCTAATTTCCTTACAATAAAATCAAATGTAAAATACCTTGACTTACCAATTCGAGCAACATTAAAATCAAAAGGATGATGACAAACCGCTATTGAATTTTCATCTCAATTACAACAAAAATATATTAATAAATTAGGTGTTGATTTATTCTACTGCTGAATTTACTTATCCTTTGTCAAATTAAGTGTATGTTTTATCATCAATGTAAACTAATAATTTTGAGTAAAAAAACACTAACTATTGTCATATGAATTCAACTAAAATACTTATATTTAGTTGGTTAATTATGAGAACATTAGTTTGAACGTATCTTAAGTACCTTAATTAATGGGGAAAAAACATATTTGGTAGAAAATAAGCAAATGAGTACGTACCAATAAAACTGTGATCTGATTGAAAAAAAAAAGCATAGAAAATATAGCACTTCACCAAAACTTGAATACAAAAAGTGTTCCTATTCCTCTGGAATATCAACTACAAACATAATACAGAGGAAAAAAAAACCTGTTACATTAAAACTTTTTACGTTTTGCTTTAACGTTGGCAAATACATCAATGACCTCATTGAAGTCTAATTTAACAGTTAAGTCATTTTCAATAGCCAAAATGGATAAATGAACCAGTTTTTGTTGGCCAACTGACGATCTCAAATAGTTTTTAATCCTGGAAAGGGCAGAGAAAGATCTCTCAGCTGCACAGTTTGTTGCTGGTGTGCCTAAAAACATTTTAAGACAAATGTTAATGTTCGGATATAAGTCCTGACGATTTTTTGACTTAATCAATCGAAATAGTTCTGACAGGGACATTTCTTCAGTACTGTCTGGATTTTCTTGGGACAGAAGTCCCTTCAGATGAATACACTCAATCAACAGTGCAGAACCTTCAATATCGACTGTATAAAACTTTTGCAATGAGGCCGCTGCTTCTGTTATTTCTTCCACATCTAAGTGGCGCAGATTTGATAAAAATGCGAATCTGTTTAAAAACTCTCTGTACACAGCAGTTCTCTTATTCAACTCGGTGGAAAGTTTATCAATCATTATTGCAGTTTTCTTTCAGGCAACGGACCTGATTTTCTCCCATTTCTTCATCTTCTTCAAGTTCAGATGAGTCTGATTCTGATTCATCAAAAAGGGAATGCTTGTCTTGTTTTCGACTTGAACACACACAGTCGCCTGGTCTTGATAAGGAAAAAAGAGGAAAATAGAGCTTCTGCTGAAAAGTTAGGCTTGGTGAAAATGTCCGATGCACTTTTGAGACGGAAAAAAAGAAGAAAAAAAAAGCGCCGCCCATGAATTACATGAATTTTTTTTAAAGATAGAATTGGAAATAATTCTGAAATTATTTTGTTATTTGCGGAAAATTTTGATTGATACAATCTGTCGCCCCCTAAAATTTGCCGCCCTGGGCCCGGGCCCATGTAGCCCATGCCTAAATCCGGGCCTACAGGCACTTATATTACATCAACATGTAATAGTTTAGCCTTTAGTATTAATAATAGTATTATATACAGTACTTTTATATTCCCAAAGAACGTGAAGTTTTGGAAAACAACTGTAGTTTTGCATCTTCAATGGACCTTAATGTCACAGGCAAATAAGCCACAGTAGCTACAATAAAATAAGTTTTTGAGATATTTGAAGAAACGCGCTTTGAATTCCCCACAAACACTAATGAGATGTTTTTATTTCAAGTACTTTTCGTACTTAATTCTCAGCGGAAACCAAAGTAGCAAGCTTGCTTGTTTTAACGCTAAAGTAACATAATAACTGATTTTTTTTTTTTTTTTTAAAGAAAAAAAAGGAAAAACGAAAAATTTGTAGACATTGCTTCCTAAGGCATACAGCAGAACCTGTTTATCTCAAATCGGCTTATCTCGAAAAGCCTCTCTATGTCGAAATTTTTCAATTTCCCTGCTTTTACAGCATAAATTTAATGTTGTTTATGTTTACCTCGAACGATTTTTCCTGAAAACTTCCTCTATGTCTTGAATTTTGGCGACTCTTACTTTTGAATTTCATCTCCAGCCATCTTTATCAATGGTATAACTTGGAGACAAAAATCATCTTCTGCACAATCATCCAAAGACTATGCTTATTTAAAGGTATGCATTAACTTGCTACCGATATAGTCATCACAATTAGTAAAACGTGGACTCACAAACTGTCGTACAGTAAAATATTCAACAATGTCAATGCAAACCAATCTATTAAGTATTTGACTTTGTTCCAGTTGCTTATTCTTGTAAATTTTATCGCAACCTCTATAGCTCGAAACCTTCGTATCTCGAATTTTTCTTCTGTCCCGTGAAATTCGAGATAGACAGGTTTGACTTTATAATAGACAAAAACACTTTTCCTCCAAAAGTATTGGGACATTTTTAAAAATTCACATTTAAAGAATTTCTCGAGAAATAAGCGACCAATTGTTCTTTAATTTTAAAATATAGGCATCACCTAATATTTTCAAATAAAAATTAAATCACCCAGGTTATTTGCGAACGACCCCTGACGATTCGTGGCCGATCTGATAATAATTGAATATCGGCTTATTAGATTGATATCTTTCTCAATTTTCAAGATCTTCAACAAGACTTTTTTTTAATGAGCTGCTGCTTTTATACGATTGTAAATTTTTAAGTTGTAAATTTCTATCGTTCGCGCATGCGCTGTGAAAAATTAATTTATTTGAATGTTCATATCTCATCTTTCCTATTTTTATTTCACATTTTATTATGTTCTTTCTCTTGTAAGCTGGCATCTGTTCCGAAGCTTTGGAAAGGTTTGACAAAAAGCGATGTGTTGTGTGTGTGCCTGGAACCTTCAAATGAAATTACCTTTTTGAAAAAATGTTTCATACCTTCGGGAAAATGAGTAGTACTTTCACGAAAATATGTAAAATAACTGTATATACAGTAGGGTGGAGCGAAAAAAATGAATTTTTGATTTTCGTAAACAGGTACCTTTCATTTACTGTGAATGAGGATAAGCAACAATTCTGTAAAATATTTCACTTTTGCGACGTCATCTTTAGTCTGCGCATTTGGCCTAAAATTTGGAAATTTTTGATTTTTTTGAAATTTTTCAAATTTTTTAAAAAAATATTACAAATGATAAAATTAGTGACGGGTGGATATTAAATGGAAGAAAAAGGTTTAAAATATACAAGGAATTTTTTCAAACCATTTTAAATTATGATTTCAGTCTGCGCATTAGGCCCAAAGTTCATCAAATTTCCGAAAATTTCTGTAATTTTCAACATTTTTTAACTCAGTTTTTCCTCTCAATATTCACTTGAAGTGTCTTCAAACCTGTTTTTGTTCATTTTATTATTACTTTGCACTCTGCAACTCTTCGCTAGCTCATGTGGAACTACCGAGGACTCACCACGAGGAGGTGGCCGCACTTTGGGTGCCACCCGCGCTCCCCTTGCTTCCAACCAATGAGAGCACACATCAACATTTTTTAGACAAGTCAGGAACACTAAAATGTTTCTTTGAATAGGATATTGTTTGCATTGTTTTTGATGGATGCTCTACAAAGACAGGAAAATACAAAGGTGTAATACGGAAACTGGAAGAAAAACTTAATAGACCTCTGTAACGGGATATTTGCCAATTGCATTTGAATGAACTTAATTTGCGACATTTTTTGCAAAAGCTAAATGGACCTACCAGTGGACCAAAGTGATTTTTTGGGCGTGTTGGGCGAAACTAAGCAACATTTATACTTTCAAATCAGTTCAATTTGAACTGAACCTTTAGAATTTGTCATTGATCAGATCGATTTTGACAATAAAAATGATTTAAGTACTGAGCAACAGTAACTTCATGAGATGAGCAAGATAGTTTTGACTGGGAAAATATCCAAAAAATTGTGAAACAAAGCTTTCCCAAGCCAGATGGTTGACTACAGTGAACATAATCTTCAGACTATAATTTTTAAAAGAGTTAATAACTTTCGCTGTAAAAGTGTCCTAGCTCCTTTAGGATGAAGTGCATACGTAACTAATTTAGCTATAAATTTGTGCGAGATTATAAAGAGTTATACTTATCTCTCCGGGAAAAAGCAGAAAATTGTATTCACATCCATTCAAAACAATGATACTTTGCACCCTGGAAATATGCTGTTATCGATATGTACATATAAAATGGATGTATGTATGTTTGTTCCTTAAACAAATCCACAGTTTTCGTCGGATTTTCAACAAAATTGGCACAGAGGTTCCTTGATGCACTAAAATTCACATAGTTGGGGTTTTGAAATTTAAAAAAAAATCCAAAAAGCACAAAATTCAAACTTTTTGTCTCAAAATAGCCATTTTCTTACACCTTTGAATAGATAGAGTAATAGAGATAAGCCTTTAAGCATACAAATTGATAAAATGTAACACGTTTAAATAGGAGTATTTTCCAACAAAGATTATGGTTAAAAATGAATTATCATTTTAAAGCTCACCTATTTCATTTTAGCATGAAATAAGTTTTTATATTCCTATGTAGATAGAATTCATTCAAATATATTTTTAGAGCTATGTTGTATTAATAAGCATTCGGGCAACGCCGGTAATAATCTAGTTAGTTTATAAGAGAGAGCATATAAAGAAACTTGTGTTAAATCGTATTGTCAACGCTCAATCTAGAAAACAAACAAGAAAACAAGTGAGAATGCTTCAGATCCCAAAAATAGATAAAAATATATTTTCATACATTACATACATAAATCAAAAGCCAGAATACATCGATATGTTTTCTTGTCATGATGTGGAAATTACAAAGCCACCTTTTATACGTAATTTAACAACACAATACAGTACAGAACCTTTTATCCGGGAACCAAAATACCGCGAAACCAGAAAACCGGCAACATTTTGTCGATTTTTCCGCCACTTTTTAAAATACGCATTTTCGGCAATTTCTAAAAAATGAAGGGTTTTTTTTTCTTTCTTTTGAAATACCTAAATAAATATGAACGGTTTCTTCATAAATACCATATAAGTGGCATATAGCTCAGAAATTCTTAATATTGTAATATCTATAAGCACTTCTGGATCGTTTTCTCTTCAGATTTTAAGATGCATTACTATTTGTTATAGTAACTTGGGATTTATAAACAATTGGCAAATATCGCTTCGTAGCGATTCAAAAAACCGGGAAATTTAGTTATCCGGGATAGCTGTGGTCCCAAACATCCCGGATAATTGGTTCCCTACTATTTACAAAGATTACTGGAAACTGAGATTTTAAATATGATTTCTGAATGCGCTCTTTTTAAACTTCCATTCAAGACTCAATCAGTTGAAAGAGCTGTCAAATAGGTCACAAGCTCTTCAAAATTGGTATGTAATCACAGGAAAAGAAAAAGTTTAGTAAAAACGAGGATATCTGATAGAAATATTAGATCAATTTACTACACAAAGGAACAATTTAACTGTTAAAGACGTATCTAAGAAATGTAAATCCGTGCTCGCATTGGTTGGAAGGAAGGGCTCACGTGTAGGACTAGAAGTACGGTCACCTCTTCGTGGGTAGTTCCACATGAGCTAGGGAAGAGTTGCAGAGTGCAAAGTAATAAAAAAATGAACAAAAACAGGTTTAAAGACACTTCAAGTGAATACTGAGAGGAATAACTGAGTTAAAAAAGGTTGAAAATTACAGAAATTTTGGGAAATTTGATGAACTTTGGGCCTAATGCGCAGACTGAAATCATAATTTAAAATGGTTTGAAAAAATTCCTTGTATATTTTAAACCTTTTTCTTCCATTTAATATGCACCCGTCACTAGTTTTATCATTTGTAATATTTTTTTAAAAAATTTGAAAAATATTCAAAAAATCAAAAATTTCAAAACTTAAGGCCAAATGCGCAGACTAAAGATGACGTCGCAAAAGTGAAATATTTCACAGAATTGTTACTTATCCTCATTCACAGTAAATGAAAGGTACCTGTTTACGAAAATCAAAAATTCATTTTTTTCGCTCCACCCTAATATACAGTATGTAAAGTATTGTAAAAAAAACAGTCGAAAACTTTGTACAGTGAAATATTTAATTACTGTGAAATACCTTGGGTCTTACACATACATAGTATGAAAATTAACTTCTAAAATTCCTAGCTTATTCCCAGCTATTTCTGATGAGTTATGATCAAAAAAACGCCCCACCCCCCCCCAACTATTTTTTGGTTCCCAAAATGCATGGGTTTTTCCAATTTATTTGGAAGTGTAAGGTGAAGCCAATATTTTATGTGATTAAAGTTAAAGAACAATTGGTCTCTTATTTCTCAAAAAATCCTTAAAAATGAGAATTTTTGAAAGTGTCGCAATGCTTTTGGGGATAAATTGTATGTCCTATTATGAGCCATATTTTTCATTCATATAAAATCAGCGGAACCAGTTTCTACTGAATTACGCATAAATGTTGCCATTTAATAGCTGTACCAATAAAAAATGTCCACCTCCAATTTATAGTCCTTAAAGGGTCAAAATGTTTCGATAACATGCCACCCAACCTGAAGTTTTTTGAATTAAAATTAATGTTCTACGTACTGCATCACTTTAAGGAAAAATGTCTAAACTCTTCTTGAATTTTTCACTTTAGCAAGTTTTGAGGAATTTTCGCTGAAATAAAAGTTTTTTCTTTTTTTAACGATTCGTCATTCTTTAACAGAAAGCGCATTCCAAGAAAACAGAATCATCACGAAAAAGTTCCACTATTGATCGAAAAATTTCTCAGACGAGCGCTTTATTCGCCAAGTTCCGACGGGGCTCACTCGTTATTTCTGCGATGAATTTTTAAGCGAATAGAATGGATTACGTTGCATTTCGTGCGATTAAAGCTCGCTCATTGAGCGGTAATCCTGTCATGGTCGGGAACAATTGAATTTTAGGATGCTAATAGGGATCGATAGAGAAGTCATGACGTGATATTTTGTCTGTTATTTCGTCTTCATGAGATTCGAAGTCGGCTTTTACGGGAACAGGGGCAGGGGCCGAGGGGCTTCGTAGCGGCTATACTGACAGCAAATTTTTGAGAGAACTTTTTTAGTTAAATTCAGTTGCCTTTTCAGTGTAATCATTTGCATCAAAAAGGGGGGGGGGTAATATATTTTTTTTTCTTCGAATCAATTAACTACATCAAAAAAGGAGTTCTACTTTTCAAGTGAATTTAGTTTTCTTAACAAAAAAGAAAAAAATATCCTGCGCAGAAGCTTTTAAAAATCTGCAGAAAATTAAAACATATTTGGAACATGCTATGACAATATGTGGAATATTTTGAGAAAACTGAAGGAAAAAACATTTTTCGTGAACTTTCTGCAAATTATATTAAAGACAAATGAAAGAAGTGTCCACACAGTTAAAATGCCTGCAGTCTAATCTTTACGTTTTTGAAGGAATGCATTTTCGCTCGAAAAACATGATTTTGAGATTTCTATTCAATATTGAAACATTAAATTTGGCATGCATGTCGTGTAAGTGCTTGTGAGTGTCATAGACCGCAGAGCTTGTAAATAATCAAATATTTTTTTAATTTTTATTTATTGCCTTTTAACCAAGAAAAAGTGAATTTCCGAATTAAGTAATTCGCTATAAATCTTCAAATTGTTGAAATATTTCTTAACCTGCATTACATTCGTGACATTTATGCATGTAAATAAGCTAAGTAAATATTATGTAACTAGTAAATGCTGCTTTAATGTTTTTTGAGGAAATTTATTCGCAATTGTTTAGATAAATTTCAAAGAATGCGAATAAAGTTTACAAATACAACGCTATTATAAAAGACAAAACATTTTAAATTGTCACGTGTAAAACACGTTATAAAATATTGATAATGACACCCATAATAAATTTAATACAATAAATTTGTCACATTTAACCCGTAACCATCTAGTAATCTATTTATAGATCACCTCTTTTTAGATCCCAAACTTAAAGCAATACCTTTTATCATTTCTTTTTCTTATTATCTGGTTTCCGTATACATGTGGCGACACCCCTAAAAAAACTTTTGAACCTTTCTTTTTCCGGGCAGTCCAGCAGGTAGCGTCTAAAGTTTGTCATGTTGCAGATTCATAGTGAAGCTTTCAATTCTGGGACCGACGGAATTATTTTAAAAAGTACAGTAACCCCTCGTTATATCGCGCTTTTCTGGGAAGAAAAGAAAAACGACCGATATATCCGAAAGCGCGATGTAACCGAGGTCATTAAAAATAGTTTTCTATCCAGCATGCAAGTAAATTATACGTCCATATACATAAAAATTCATTTATTCGAACATTAGATTTTTTTTTCAGTCAAAAGTAACAAAAAAATATAACTTACAGCAGTTATTGTTACAGTGCTAGTCTTAAAAAATATGTATACAGACATAAAATTGACCTATTGTTTTGGTGAAATAAGAACTACTAAAAGGCAGTCAGAGAAGGGGCGTGTGTTTTCATGACACTTACCAGATGCGTTTCACTCATTGTATCTAAAAAAGAAAGTATCCAGCAATTTCCAAACTGTCTCTGCAGCATGCAAGTTCGGCTGACAGGAATTTGTTGCTTCTTTTCAGAGAATTCAGAAAAATAGAAGAACCTTCGATGTGTTCATTGATGACAAAATAAATGAGAAAAAGATATTTTCTGAGCACCTTACATATCTTCTCAAAAATGGTTTCGAACTAAAAGTTTTTTTTTTGGGGGGGGGGGGGAGACAAAAGAAAAGAGCGATATATCCGAATGAGCGATATAACGAGGGGCTACTGTATATAATACTTTTCTTTAGCTGATTTTAATTTTACAAAAACTTCATTATTGATTTACAAAATGGTATCTTCAAAGATACGATTAGAGGAAAATTACCTACGTTTTTACTACCATAAACGCCCAGCTATCTATTTATTGATCATCTATTGTTACAACTACAAAATACTGTAAGTGAATAAAACTTCATCTTTACTCTATTTATGAAGTATAAAATGTAATTTAATTTTTTTTTATCTTGAAATCATTTTGGCGTTAACGGGTTGAATACAAAAGCAATGAATTTTGCAAAAAAAGTAATGTTCTATAATCTCTTGAGACCCCGCAGTTCGGAATTGGGTACCTTCCTGATCCCATTGATTTAATTAACTAATGTTTGCTCAATTTGGAATACAAGGCATCCAATTGGATTAGAACTGTTTTCGAATCTAATCAACAGATGGTTAACTTGATGGTTTTGTAGATGGTGCTCTAATTGGGTGCTTCTTTAATTTATTAATTAAGTTTTCTGCGTTTTTTTGTTTTGATTTTGTAATTGATTTTTAATCGAACGACAATCAACTCAACTCGAAATGTATTATTCCTATCTCTCAAATCTCTAGAGGCTAAGAGATAGAATAAATTTAAGTGCATAAGTGAGGTAAATAGAGGCAACAAAAATCTTTTTTAAAAAGTGTTCTGATTTTTAAAAAATTATCTTTGAATCTAATGACGAATTCAATTTTCTAACTTAATTGGGAGAAAAATTCATGGCCACCTATATTACTAATAATGCTCAAGTATGAACTGATATCAACCGGTTTTTCTTAGTTTTGTAGAAAATATCTTTATAAGTTCTTTGAAAATCAAATAAAATCACTTTAATGCTTTAATGCAGTTTCTTTAAACACATTGTTTGCGTAGGAGACACAAATAAAACCACTTTACTACTTACTAATGGATCAAATAAATGCAACAAAAGAATTAAAATGCGTCTACAAACGTGTGCCATTTATTCAAAAAAGAAAAAAAAAAAACTCAAACCCTTTCCACTTTCCTTTATTTAAAATTCCACTCAGAATTAAACAAATTTGGAGTAACGAATTAAATCAATTTAAAAAAGAAGCTAAACTTTCTCTTGGCGCATGCAAAAGACTGAAGACTCAAAAAATAAAATACACTGTATTAAACCATTTAAAATTAACAGTATTAGATGCATTTTTATTTAATTTCATGCAGGGCACTTTCATTACAAGTTTTTGATTCTAGACTCCCCCGATTTTGCGCGATTTATCACAAATCTGATTTCTTCTGGTCTTTAATTTTTATTCTTGCATTCTCCCATTTCCATCTATCCTCCCCGTCTTTAGTCGGAGATAAACGACGATGGAGAGATAAAGGTAGAGAATTTCCATGCTCCCTTATTAAATACAAAAGTTCTTTTGTTTGCGTTTGCTCATTTTTCATTTTGAGCGCTCTCGGAATAAGCTCCACGTCACGGAAACGATGAAACTTTTCCGAAATGTTAAGCTGATTGCTCGGCTATTGCATGTGTTCGGGTGGTAAGCTGAATTTGGAATTCTGTTTCCTGTGCGCTTGGCTAATGCGAGAACGATGATGTTGAGTTCGAATGGAGCCACTGTGTATCGTGGTAATATTATGATCTATATTACGTTACGTGTTTATCTTAAATGAGTTGATTCGAATCACATAGCTCAGCCAAATTGAGAGACTGGCTTAATAGTGTTTCCATCACTTTTAAAACTAAGGTAATTTTTTGCGTCACCTTTTGCTTAAGCAAACCGATCAGGTGGTAAAAGCATGGTATTAGTACTTAAAAGTAAGAGGTAATTAGAACAAAACTTTTTTTTACTAAAATAATAATTTTGGACAATTATAATTCCTGGAACATTCTTACATAAGAAGTAATTCTTGGCACAAGGAATTACCGAGTAATACTTCAGTATTTCAAAATAAAATACAGTGAACTCTCACTTATGCGCCGGCCAATAGGACCAACAGAAAAAGGCGCATAAGTGAGAGAGACGTATAAGTGAACAAGCCTATTTAAAGGACTAAAACGCAACATAGGTTCTAATGAGAGAATGAATGAGAATGTTTCTATAGAAAAGGGACATTTTTCTACGGTTTGGCAATTACTCTAACGTAACTACAATAATCAAGTGAAAACAAAAATTGTAGCATACCTAATTACAAACTGTTCCCTTTAAAACGATGCATAATAAATAATTGTCGCTCTCCGCACTCCAGTTCATGTGGAAAAAATGACTTCCGTAAGCAATAAAGGAGAAAGAAGAAAGTGAAGAAAAATGCCTATTTTTTAAAGAAAATAAATTAAAATTTTTACATTTTAGTCAAGATTTGGCGCATAAGTGAAATATTTATTTTTAGAGTGACGTATAAACGAATGATAATATTATTATTTTGCTATGGAATGTGCTGGGACCATTCAAAATCGTCGTATAAGTGAAAAAGGCGCATAAATGAGGCGGCGTATAAGTGAGAGTTCACTGTAAAAAGGTGTTGGAAAGTGATGAATAATATTGTGCGAAATAATAGAAAAGATTACCTGATTTATATCACCTGAAAAGTGTTTTCCTCTGCTTGGAACAAAATTGGTGATTATTGTTATTATTATTATTTATTATTATTATTTTTTTGTATTTTCACGTCAATTTTGACTTAAATAATCACTTACTCTTTCGGTGAAGCGTAATTCTTTCATAAAGCCACTTGTTATTCTTGTTTTTTTTTCGGCATCGGCTATAAACTATACCAGACGGTGATGGTATAAACTCTGTTTCTCTAAAGTTTAACCAAATATCAAACTATGAGAAAATGAGGAATGTTTCGAAGCTTTTAAACAAGTTTTTCAAAGATTTTCAGTTTGAGGTTTTTCATTTTTTTGACGAGTAAAAATAGTCTTTACGATACACTGAAAAAAAAAAAAAAAAGCTGTTGTTCTTACAGTATAATACTGGCAGCAGAGGTTCCAGTTTAAAACAGCAAAAACAGTTATAAACTGTAAAAATTGCTATTTTACAGTTTATTGCTGTAAACTAGCAAATTAACAGTTTACTACTGTAAAATTAGCTGTATTATGCTGTAAAAAACATCTTTTTTTTTTACAGTGTAAGAATGAATCGAAAGTTGAGGTTTGCCAGCAGACAAAAGCTTTAAACAGACTTGTGCATTCGTAAAAATAATTGATTGCCACAGTGTATGGATGTATAATAAACAAGTGGTATAATTTTTAGTCAACAGACCTTCGGTGCAACTGCATTAACTAGGATTTATGGAAAATAATAAATTAGGTATAGCCTTCCTCTGGTAAGTGGACTGAAACACCTTTGCAGAACAACTAGATGAGTACATAATAAACACGAAACTGCAGTCCATGGATCGAAATAACCAAGTTGGCGGTATATTGCAAGTTCCTGCCTTAGCCTTTGCTTAGAGGCAGTCACTCACTTCTTTAAACCCAACTGAATTGAGCGCCAATGAGATCCCTCCCTATTACTCGGAAAGGAAGTAAGCATTGCAAATATCGCATGTCAGCTTACCATAGGTCAACCTACCTTAACCTAAAGACACTTATGACATGCTAGATAAAACAGTTGCGTACAAATATGTGCTTAAATCTTTCGAAATTTCACGTGAGCCCTCGGAGCATTAGTTCTGATCAAATAATGGGGAAGAAAAAACCATTAATTTTCTATCATGAAAAACTATTTTAAAATCCCGTATCGCATTCCAAAGTAATGTTGTGTATGAAAACATTGAGAGGAATTTGACTTATATTTTTGAGCTAACGCAATTTTTAAAACTGCCTCCCTCGCAATGTACTGTCATTGCTGATTGTGTTATTTCCACTTAATACCAAATGTTACTCTTTTTCTCTTTATTACGCTGGGGGTATTCGTGTCAGCTGTGCATGATGATAATGCTCGATGGAAATGATTTTTGGAGACTAAGCTATAGCTTACGGATATTTTGAAAATAAATTCTGATTAAACATTTAGAATTCTAGAGAAAGTTTTTTTTATCGAATTTTTATATTTTCAAAACTAGGTAGGGAGTTGGACTTTCCCTCTTTTTTCCCTTTGATTTTAATCAGGGCTGCGGAGTTGGAAGAAAAATGCTCGACTCCGACTCCAACTCCCGACTCCTGCTTTTTTTTATTATTTATTTTTTTACCCAAATGTGAAGAGGGAAAAAATCCTAAACAAAGGTTGAAATATTAAGTCCATTTTTAAAAGTTTTATTTTTATTCATGGTCGCAGCCAGGACTCACTTTAGGGGGAGGGGTAGCAAGCTGTTGTATCCCATTTGGAGGTCATGGAAGGTCATTGTGACCTCTCAAAAAGTTCAATTTTCTCAAGAATTCTCGCAGGTAATTTTACCACATTTACCTCAATTCTCGGAGGTCACTGTGACCTCCCATAAAGTTCATTTTATCCAGAGCAAAAGACAAGTGCCGCTCTTGTCATTTGACTCCGTAAGAAGCTAATCTTTTTCTTGTTAAATGGCCAAACTTTATTTTAACACATTGCATTTTTGGTGCAAATATTTTTTATTCACTTGCATAAGCCCAAACATAGCAATACGTTTCACAAAGCAGACCCGCCATTTTGTAGCCTTTTTTAATGATTCTAGATGCTTTGGATTTGGATATTTGACGCTGAAAATTTGTATCTGTTACTTTCAAAGATATGTTTTCACCTCCATAAAATTTCATCCAAATCGGAGGTGGTCGGAGTCGAAATGTTTTTAGCTACTCCGACTCCTTTGGTCCAAAATCAGCTCGACTCCGACTCTTTGACTCCGACTCCGACTCCGCAGCCCTGATTTTAATACTATTTTAAGATATCTAAAAAAGAAAAAAAAGTGTTGAAGTTGTTTATAATTAGAAAATTAGATAAATTTATCAGCAAAACCAGCTCAAGTAACAAATTTTCAAAAGTTATTTTCTTTTATAATTTGATACATATTCGAATGAATTAGATCTGCTGAAATTGATTTGGAGCGCATACTGCTCAATCGAGTCGAAAACTCGTTTTCGTTGAAAATTTTAATCTATATCTATAAAAATGAGTGTATGTATATATATATACTTGTTCTCTATACAAATCCACAGTTTGCGTCAGATTTTCATCAAACTTGACACAGAGGTTCCTTGATGCCCTAGAATTCTCATAGGCGGGGTCTTGAAATTTTAAAAAATCTAAAAAGCTCAATTTTAAATTTTTTGTCAAAAAATGACCCTTTTATAGGAATCTAGCCTATTTATATTGTAATCGAGATAGGCCTTTTAGTATTCAAATTGATGAAATTTAAGATTTTTAAATATTAGTATTTTCCAACAATGATTACGATTAAAGTAATGAATTTTCAATTTAAGGCTCACCTATTTCCTTTTAGCATTAAAATAAGTAAAAAACAATCATAATTCATGTGGACTTTATAAAAAGAACCACGGATTTGAATTTCAAATTTGCAATGCGACAACAGTTGCGTCTGTAATGGAGATAAGCCTTCAGAACGAGAAACAGATTTATTTCAGACAGATTTATTAGATTGAGTTATAATAATTTTTACTTTGTAGGTGGGAACAGTTAATAGAGAAAAGTTAATATTTTGAATTTGGCGGGTGAATTTGATGCAATTTTTTCACTTCCATGTGCATATATTTCATGCCAGTGGACGCGGCAAAGCACAGACAACATTTCTCTTTAATTTTCACCTTTTGATAAGACTATTTTTCTGTAAACGTTTAACTTTCTGTAATATTTTAGTTTTTTTTCAAAGTTTGTACGTAAGAGACTGATTGATGCAAATTATTTTATACCCATATGAATAGAACTCTTTCAAACTTATTTTCCCTGAATGCTATGTTGTATTAATAAGCACCCGGGCAACGCCGGGTATTAAGCTAGTAATTAAATAAATTTGGTTGTATACTCGAATAATAATAATAAACACTTTCATTCTGTATTTTCCGCTAAAAATAAAACCAATAATACTAATTTGTTCAAGAAATGCCCCTTCTGAGCTAGCAATGAGAATGGCATGTTTGTTTCAGCTGTAATAAATAAGAGATTTCTTGTCCTAAAACGAGAAATAGCGAAACCATGCTCTTCTTTTCAGTTGTTAGAAAATCAACTGAGTACACATTTCCATCAGTTGGAAGGAAAACAACTTCTATCTAAAATCTATCAACAGTGAATCAAGATATTTTGTGCTTATCACATGGCTACACTGTAAAAATAGATGTTGTTTTGACAGTATGAAGCAGCTAATTTTACAGTAATAAACTGTAAAATTGCTAGTTTCAGTTTGTAACTGGTGCATTTTACAGTTTTAAACTGGCTCCTCTGCTGCCGATATGAAACTTGTTTTTACTGTATAATACAGCTAATTTTACGGTAATATTGCTAATTTTACAGTAATAAACTGTAAAATAGCTAGTTTTACACTTTACTACTGCGCTTTTACAGTTTTAAACTGGAACAGCTGCTCCTGTAAAAACAGCTTATTTTTTGCATTGTATCACATGAAGGGTCAGGGGGAAAAACCACGGTAGTCCACTTTTTGTCGAATTTAAACTGATGCTACCACCTGTTAGAAACATAAGTGTAATTTCGTTTAGTATATGCAATATTCGTGAAAAAAACACTGTAGTCCATGTATTATTGTCATTTTAGAACAAGTATACTGGGGAAGTTTATGAGTTCGTAAAGTTTAAATTTCGTTTTTCTCAAAATGAATCAAATGTGACTACCGTGGTTTTTCCCCTGACCCTTCACATATCTTAGGTTGTTAAAAGGAAACAGGGGAAGGGTAAGTTAAACCTAATCATTGTAACACTATAAAAAGTGATTTATTTATTAATCACTTTTTTAGTTGATAGATATTTATAGTTGTTCTTTATTCATTTTTAAATCCTTTGCATTCATGTCTGAAAAATTATTAGTAATAATTACTGCAGCTAGTGGTTATTTTTATAACTGTTTTCCACACACTTCGATCTTTTTTTAAAAAAATAACTTTTTTTATTTCCCAATCTTAGGTCACGCTTACAAAAACAATTCACTCTTCAAACACCCTTTAATCGTTTTTAGCTGAAACAGTTCATAAAATCTCCGCAATCGGTATTTCCGTTTTCCCAGCTCTTTTTTCCCATTGGGTTAATTACTTTAAAAGTTAGAAATTGCTTTCTTTAAATGAATCCCAGAACACACCGAAAGCCTCAGCACACAGTTTGAAACTATCCAATTAAGTGGCTTAGGAAAGGACGGTTGTTAAATTCTTTACTGCAATCCAATTCTCGTAGCGGCCAAATGATTAAGCTCGTCATTATTTTTTATTGCCTATTTTTAAGTTGGTTTTAATTATTAAGAAGTAAAAGTCACCGATTTCTTGATTTGTTTCGACAGACTTTAATGCAGTTGTTATAAAAGGATGGAAATATATATTTGTATATGGATAGAACTTTGCATTGAAGTACATGAAATGTATTTTAACACATGTATACATTAAACATAAATAGATGAAAAGAGGTGAACGGAGAATTTTACACGTGGGTCATTCCGACGAAAATGGTACAAATCATGTCTGAAACTCTTTACTTAAGATTATCATTTTAAATAATTTTCACCAACTGATCATTTTTTTTTTATTGAGTTTCCATTTTTTGTGTATAATGAAGTGTAAATAACTAGTACATGACTCATTTATGAATGGATTTTAAATATTTTGATCCCTTTGTTTAACAGAGTAGACATATAACAGAGTGAACAAATAAGCCTTTAAAAATATCTGTATAATCACAAAGAAAAGTTAGAATCACAGAAGAAGCATAAAGTGGTATAAACAGCCTAAAACTATAGGTTTGTCTGCAATTTCAAGAAAAAATCTATTTTTTTCATCATGAAATCGGCTCTAACAGAGTGGACATCCAACAGTTCAAATTAACTATCATAAGAAAAGAATTAGGCTCACCTTGGTTGTTGACTACATAATTCAATGTAGCAAGCTAATCACGGCAGTTATACTACCTATATTTTTAAAAAAATATATCAGATTGATTGCAATTGTTTATTTTATTTCGAAAAGGCATATAACAGAATGGACAATTCGAAACATAGAAAATCTAGGGACATGAATAAATAATAATGTTTTTTGGGGAAAAATTTTTTTCATTTGCGTAATAATTGGCAGAAATGGTGTCAGAAGCATCTTTTGTGTAGTGCAGTGTCATTTATTTTTTTGTTATACTTCAGTTTAATTTTAAATCACATTTAAAAATCTAGCAATTTGAAGGTGGGACACGTCATTTTCTCCTTCTTCTGACAAAGATATTTTTTTTTGTCATTTCTAAATGGTATTATACCTAATCAATTGATTCTTGATGGCACAAAATTAAATGGAGAACCAATAAAAAATACACTTAATGAGTGGCAGTTATTAAAATTGATTTTAAAAAATTTCAAAGTCTCAGACACGATTTGTACCATTTTCGTCGGAATGACCCACGTACGAAACATTTCTAATTTACTAGATGTGTCAGTCTGAAAATATTTGGACTTATATATTGGTACCTTGTGAGACAAAAAATAAAATGAATGGTTGGATAGATAAATAACTTGGTACAGGAGTGTTAACACTAGGTTACCCAAGCAAGTCATTTTGACTGTTCGGGCATTATAGATATTACACATAAACGTACCAGAAAAGAAGGAGGAAGGGGAAGAAATAATAAATACATTCAAGTGCTGTATAAAAAGTCACAGAAATAAAAGAAATTGTGTCATCAGACACATAACTTTTGAACCCTAATTGAAATTAAAAAGCAGTCAAAATGGCTGCCTGGGTAATCATCTAGTGTTAAAATGTACCTATGACTTTGAAATCAAAGTGAACTGTCGTGGAAACAAGTACCGATTCGATTTTGGCTTTAGTCGCTCCAAGAGGGACTGATCCTTTTCAAAAAAGTACACGGATGAATGATTACCGGTCCAACGCAAAAGGAGAGGCGGTGACTTTCCGATTAAAATAGTCCGATAAACGATGGCTTGACGAAGACGACACAATGATCATTGAATCGGTTGGTGGAAAAGCGCATAACATATCGCATTCTTGCAAGAAAAGTGACACAATTCAAAAATTCCCAATTTTCTGATTTTTGTATGAAACATATCGAAAAATTACGTTATTTATGTGAAAAAGTGTCACAACTGAAAGTTTGACGGTTTCCGGTAGGTAGCGCTAATAGTGAGACAAGTCAAACTAAAATTAAAAAATATTAATATATAAAACATGAGACAAACTAAAAAAAGTAGCACTGTACAGAAAACTTAAGTTGTTTATATATATATATATATATATATATATATATATATATATATATATATAAATAAATACAGAATACAGAAATACATATAATTAAAAAATCTCCAGTCTCATATTTCACAAGCTCACAGTAAATAGCTCCAGTCTCATATTTCACAATTAGAAAAACGTTTCTTGAAAGACTACTCTTGGATACCTCTTAAATACTTCTTGTACGCACTTGATGACAAACAAAGTAAATTTTGTGAATTAAACCTGAGTCAGTTAAATTTTTCCGATTTTCATTTTGAACTTCTGTTTAAAGACATTCTAAAAAGTCGTACTTCAAAAATTTCCAATAAAAAGAATTATAAAATATCTTATTTTTTGGTTAAATTCAAAAACCCTTGCTTCGATCATTTCAAACTTAATAAACACATTTCCAATCTATCTCAATATTTTCCTATTAAGGACATTCAAATCAAACCAACTTTTAGTTATGACATGCCTTTAGGTCGTAGAATTTTCAACTATAATTACTTCTGCAAAAATGTTAATCTTTTTCGAAATAATATACACTGCTTTTGTGACAACACAAACTTTTCTAAATATGTGGATAAAAACCACAATCATATCGTAACTGGAGATCTTAATATTATTAATAACATTGCTCTTCGTAATTTGATGTACAAGGGCACTAAATTTAGACCTATTTTCTATTCCAATAAAAAACATCTTTTAGGATCGTTCCTGCAAGACCTTGACTCTTTTATATTAAAAATTTCAACTACTAATAATACTCCTTTAGAAGCCTTTTGCGAATGGAAGTGGAAACTGTATTATTATTTTAAGGATTTTCTTCAGAATTACAAAATTAAAAATTTGCTTAAACTTGGTGATTTCACCCCACACATTAAAGAGCTTCAAAGTAATTTTATCATTGCCCCTATTGATAAAGCCGCTAACAATTTTTCCATTATTTGTAAAAAATTCTACCTGGAACTTTTGGATACAGAACTTGAAAATTCCTCTACTTTTAAAAAAGTTTCTACTACTTATAGCATTATCACTAAAAAAATTATTGCACTCAACAAAAAACTACAAATCAAAAACCACAAGATCATCTTTCCATATATCACCATTTATCCTAAATTCCACAAAAATCCTATAAAATTTCGTTTTATTACATGTGGATCCAATTCTTACATGAAGTCACCTGGTAAAATTTTTGTAAATTTTCTAAACAACCTTTTTAACAAAATTATTGATGAAAAACATACTTGGATTATTAAAAATAACGCACCTGTTCTTGATTTCTTGAAAAATAATAAAATCGATTGTATTTTTTCTTTTGACTTTAAAGATCTCTTTACAAGTATCTCTTTATCCAGCCTTAAAGATGTTCTTTTGTCTTATTTTTACGACTACAGTATCTCACTTGGCATTGATGAAACTCTTTGGCTTAATTTAATAAATTTTTGCATTTTCAATAATTACATGTTTAACGGCGAGCATTGTTATTTACAAATTAAGGGTATCCCACAAGGCTCCAATTATTCTTCCGTTTTAGCCAATCTTTACCTTCACTACTTTGAAAGAAATTACACTTATACAATCCCTAAAGCATTTAGGTATATTGACGATCTAATTATTTTCAACTATCATTCCTTTTTTAAAGATTCTAAAAATATTTATCCTACAGATCTTGATCTCGTTCACACTAATGATAATATTAAACAAACAGATTTTCTTGATTTGCACATCTCTATTACAGAAAATGATTTGAATATTGACCTTTTTGATAAAAGACATTCTTTTAATTTTCACGTTAATAGACTGATTACTTGGGAATCAAACATCTCTATCAAAGTTTTTCGCAACACCCTGATTAATGAAATCTGCAGGATTAAAAATATTTGTAACAAAAACAACTACATTCAAAAAAACATTACTCTTTTGAAATCTGCACTTCAATACAATAATGTTCCGTCATCTTTTTATTCTAATTATCTAAAAAAAGCTGGACTGTGTTCTGTCAACATATTGTAACCGTAACTTTTATTTCCTACCTGCTTCTTGCATAGTTTCCAGTTCACTTAGGTGTTTTTATCTTCGGAATCTGTTCAGGTGCTTTTTACATTCCTTGTTCCTTCCGTTTGAAGGTGAGTGTTATGTGTTTTCTTGGTTTCTTTGCTTCTTTCAAGGCTCTCGGGGGAGATAACATGTTTTTGGGACCCTCCCACATGTTATATAGAAAGAGCCTTTTCGGGCCAAAGTGCGGTCTTCCCCCTGACGAAATGCTGCGCTTTGGTTCGCTTTTGTGTTTTTGGTTTTCGTCTTTTCGTTTTGATTGCCTGTTTCAATATATATATATATATATATATATATATATTTCATTAAAAAATATCAATGGATATTCATTGCAAAGAACTAAAATCAGTTAACCAGTAAGAAGCCACTAGCTTTATTTTTACTCTACTGTAAAATTAGCCAATTCCGACGCGTCACTTTTCTTGCAAGGGAAACAATATGTTAATGCATTTTGCATGCGCCAATGTCATATAGCAACCTTCGGGTACGAATTGTCGCAGTCGTATCCGTAAGTGGAAAAGCGCCGTAATTAAGTTAAGAATGTGAGAGATAACTCCCATTGAAATGTCTCTCTTACGAGATTTATTATGGTTGACAACACATGGGAAAACTCTCAATGATTTAAAAAATTTGTTTATCTCTTCTCATTATGGATCATTCCATAGTAACATTCAGAGCTGATTTTGTAACTGTTTTTACGTGTAACTTAAAGGAAAAAAATGTTTTTAGTTATGCTGGTGGATTTACAATGTACATGGTATCCATGTATCATTTCTGCTCAGAATTTCAGACAAAATTACTGACAGTAGATTTATTTTAACCAAAACAGCAGCGTGACTAATGTAATATTTTTGCAACCCTGAAATTGAATGCTCATGTTGTGAGGCAAAAATTTCTCAAAGTTAAGCAAGTGCTAAAAATTAAATGATGTATTTGAAAAATGTGTAAAGTAGGCTTTCAAAAACATCAAGCACATTTATTAAATCTTAATTTTTTTAAATCTTAAGTGTCACTTTTACTCAAGATGGCGTGTGACTAACGTAACGTGACTAACGTAACCATCGAATAACAAGCAATAAACACACTACAAACTATTTATTATGGCTAATCTCAGTGACAATTACAATACTTTTTCATGTTTTTTAAACTTCTTATGTTGTATGAGCTTTATTTATTTATTTATTTATTGATACTTTTTTCACTTCGGTATTTTTTTTCTTCGGCTGAGGTTGACATTTCTATGGAATGACCCTTACCAAAACTTTGTAACTAATGAATTTACTCTTCCGCAGCCCCGCCCCGTCACGTGAGTGAGGCTCGAGGGTGCGCCATCCAGGATGAGCAAGATCGGCGTCCTGAGCCTGGACCAAGAGATCGGAGCGAGCGACGCCGTCCTGCTCGAGCCCCTCACCGAGGAGGCCTTCCTCGCCAACCTGCACCAGCGGTTCAAGAGGGACCAGATCTACGTGAGTGCACCTCTCCTTACCTCCCCAAAGATAGATTGTGGCTTACTTAACCTTTTGGATCCGGGCTGTTCATATAGAAATTTTTCTTTCGCCCCATGTAGTACGACAGTTTAACCACAGATTTATTTTCTGTTTGGAAAGAGAAGGTACAAACTGTTGTACCAGATGCATGAAACCTTGAAAAAATCACCGGCTCCAAAGGGTTCGAGTGAAAATTTCAACCCAGTCCTTTAAACTAGACGAGACTTGATGGTACAACATGTGTACCGCCCGGTTCCTAAAGGTTAAAGAGCAGATAACCCAACTTTGCCCGTCGAATCACGAGGCCTTTTGGGTCAGCAGCCAAAAAAATGGGTTGGCATCCCCGAGGTCCCTGGTTCTGGCCCCACCGGGGGACTCGTCAATCAGTACGCCACAATATACAGGGTGTCCACTCCAATCGTGGACCAATAGCTAATTTCTAAACCGTTAGAGATAAGCATATAGTTTATTTAGGAAAAAATCTCCAAATTACGAAAGGAATTTTGGGTCTATTCAATGTTTTTCAAAAAATCAAATTTTGAAAGAGTTACGAAATTTAAATTTTTATACAGCCCCCCAGTCCTATCAATCATATTTAGTAAAACATTCTTGACGCTGTAACGTTTAAAACTAAAAAAAAATCACTCTTCTACGACAAAAATTGACCGAGTTATGACGTTTTGAAAAATCAAGATTTTGAAGGATTTCGCATACGGTCCCTAAAGCGATCTCTCGATGACGTCATGAAACAATGCAAAATCTTGATTTTTCAAAACGTCATAACTCGGTCAATTTTTGTCGTAGAAGAGTGATTTTTTTTTAGTTTTAAACGTTACAGCGTCAAGAATGTTTTACTAAATATGATTGATAGGACTGGGGGGCTGTATAAAAATTTAAATTTCGTAACTCTTTCAAAATTTGATTTTTTGAAAAACATTGAATAGACCCAAAATTCCTTTCGTAATTTGGAGAATTTTTCCTAAATAAACTATATGCTTATCTCTAACGGTTTAGAAATTAGCTATTGGTCCACGATTGGAGTGGACACCCTGTATAGTATCGGCTAGATACGACTAGATAACCGGTGCCATGGGCAACCACGGAGGTAGATTAGAAAGGCAAGCGGCGGAAAAGCACATGGGGGCTTTTGGGTTCCAAACGCTTGCGTTGGGTGCAAACAGCGTCGAATCCACTGGACATCAGTGATTGCATCCTCTTATTCCACGCCTTTGCCCGTCTATTTCAAGATTCGCGCTGTCAATGGCGGCCAGTGGTTACCGTTACGGAGTTGTGCATCTAGTTATAGTATATCTATGGTTTTCATTCTTGATCCCTATATGGAAAATAAAAAGATAGATTGGCCGATTTTCATACATAGGGGATCCCGGGACGAGAGAGAGGGGGGAGGATTCAAAATCTTACACTTCAAGCAATCTTTCCAGTCCTAGTATGGTAATATATATATATATTCAGTAGAGTGAAGGTTATCTGACCATTCTGGGTCTCATTTGTAACGTATTTAGCTGAAACAATTCTGGCGAAAATTTTTAGAATGACAAAGGTGCGCGCGTCATTTAAAGTTACTTTGAAACTACTTACAAGTATTTTTTGATAAAAGTTAAAAAATAAAATAAAAGTGCACAGTGCAACTTCCTCCCTTGAAGTTAAAGTTCATGTAATTTTGATTTATTCTAGCACATATCGTCGGCACCATGTTAAAATTACAAATGTGAAAATTGGCACTTTTCAGGAGAGCCAAAACACTGAATATAATTTTTTCCCACTTGACGTGTTAGGTTATTTTCAATTTTTAACTTTTTATAGATATCTTTAAGTGTAAATATTAGTGTTTTAATTATTTGTAAGATTCGAACTTGAAAAACGCGATTTTTCACTTTCTTTATTTTAGCATGGTGCCGAAGATGTGTTTTGCAAAAACCTTCATTTACTTGAAAGTATGTTAGGATGAACTTTCTTCTTACTTTCCTCATTCTTACTCCAAATATTTACTCGTAAATTAGGATCTACGCAGAAATATTTCACATTCTATAAGGAGACATATTTTTTATTTCCTGCT
>JAXGGA010016299.1:0-26961 GCA_038373865.1 Uloborus plumipes | reverse complement strand
ATTTCCGATTTGAACAATTTTTCGTTCAACATTGAACCGCTCAATCAAGCTGTCACCCTAATAACTTTTGAGTAAACAGTTCGAAAAAAAATGACTGACTGTGCAGACAATTTTTTGTTTATTTATTCATTTGTTTTATTGAATTTATTATTATTATTATTATTATTATTATTTTTGGCAGACGATTTTTTTTTGTAACAAAAATGTTTCATTCACGAGGGCATTTTATTCTTTATTTATATTTAACAACTGGCAACGGATTAAAAGTGAAATTCGAGACATTTTATCAACGGACGAGTTTTTTTTTCTTTTTTTTTTCTTTTTTTTTTCTTTCTTTGATAAAATGTGTTTTGATGTACTTTGTACTTATTTATTTTATTTTATTTTATTTTTTTTTTTTTTTTTTTTGAAAACAATTGAGGAATTTTTCTACGGAAGAACTGTAACAGTTACATTCTTTAAAAGGTGCGACAAAACTTTATTTATTCATTTATTTACTTTTTATGTGTCTATTTCATCTGATGAGAGGGGTATATTTTGCTTTTAGAAATCAGCTTCAAGTGCTAAAGAGGTATGTTTGACATAATTTTTAGTCTTAGATAATCAAGAGAATAATGATCAGATGCTAGAATGCCGATGTCGATGTACGGGAAAGTAGGCTCGTTTAGTTCTTGACAGAACTTCTTGTTATCTTAGTGATATTCCGAATTATTTTAGAAACCCAGAGTTTGAAAACGTAATTTATGTGAAAACTTACCACCAATGAAATTAAGAAATGTGTTTTTTACTCAATACAGAACCAATAAGCACTGGATTTGTGGAAACATTTGACATTTAAATTTTGACGAATTGCAACATTTTTCTTTTTTTTTTTTGGATTTAAGTACGTGATTGATTATTAAGCAGTAAGTTACCGATTTTAGGCAAGAGCTAAGGCAAAATTAGATGCAACTCACCACCAGGTCGGTTATGCCATCAAGAGACTGCAGTTTCGTCTCATCAGTCCGGATTAGGCAGTAACCGAAAATCATCTTGATGATTTCAGCCTTGTCTTCTGGATGTCTATGGGAGGAATTACGCAGCTGGCAGTGACTGCACCACGTTATTTATTGTTTTTCAAGATTTATAATTCAACGATACTTCACAACTTGTAGGAATATCAATAGAGATTCGAAATACAGACACTTAAAGAGGTTTGCATCACCATCACCTAATCAAGGCTTCACTAGATAGCGTTTTATACAGGCTGTATCATTACTCAAAACATCAATGGTGAAGATTTGCCCGCTAGAGTGCGCTGAACAAGGACCACCCAAATGTTTGTTTACATTTATTAGCATATTGTTTCTGCTGTAAAAAGCGATGTTTATCCTATCTTTAAAGGTTAAAAAATATTGATATAGTTCACTGAAGTGGAGTACAGAGTGAATTGATGCCGAAGGCCTTATTAGTACTGCTTTTTAGGGAAATAAATTCCCTTTTCAGGTAAAGACATACAACTAAACGTTTTATACGACCAACTATATCATGGCGAACTGTGGACTGAATTTTAAAAAGTTCTATGGCAACCCGTTGGGAGTATTGGATCGCTTAGCGAATAGATTCGCCATTTATCGCTCTGCGGTGCCAGTGTCGTTTCATAGTTAATAATTAGAATCAATTAAAATGAAAAATAATTCGCTAACTCATCAAAATAAGCCGCTGAAATGCAGAATAAACCAACAAATAAAACAAGCTTTTCAATGACGTTCAAATATACTAAAATAGAATTGAATGCCAAATTGTAAAATGGTCGCCAACAAATTAACTTTTAATTTTGTCTTTCATTTATCTGATTTGTATATAATATTAATTACCATAAAATTCGATTGATGTCACTGGACAATGACCACCGTTTTTATCCCAAGGATTTTGATCAAATGAAACAGCCTGTATAAAACGCTATCTAATGAAGCCTTGATTTAATGCGTGTTTATATTGAATTTAAGATATCCGATAGCTTTAGGTCTCGTTTACATTGACTAAAAAGAATGTAAACTGCGATGAGAAAATTCTTCAAGCAGATAAAAAATCATGGCTTTTCTCTGCCAGATAACGAAAGGAGAAGAAAAGAAAGAAGAATAGTTCAATAATACACACACTGTTAAAAATTTTCCTGAAATTTTACGGTAAAAGTTACTGGCATCCACGTTGCCAGTAACTTTTACTGTAAAATATTTTTTACAGTAAAATTTTACGGAAGAGAAAACGCGAATTAAAAAGCGCGAAATACGAACGACAAGGATCGAATTCGGACCCAATTTTTTCACACCGCTTTACTATATACGGTACTAGATGAGACACATCAGGAGAGCGGAAATAGGTGTCATCTGCATCTCACAGTAAGTCACGTGGAAATCAATTGGGGCTGCAATCGCATTTTTTTTTCGGTACAATTTACTGTAAAAAATTTCTGTACTATAAACGCTACATTTTACAGTAACATTTACCATAAAAGCTTCCTGAATTTTAGGCAGTGCAGAGATGGTATTGGGTAGTTGCAGGTTGCAATACAAACTGGTACCTACGAAAACGCACCCTCATAATGTTATGTCCGATCTTAAATGGTAAACCCCACACAGAATATTTAGAAACCGGAAAACCTTTCCTGTTTTACATTAAAAAAAAGTTAAGAACTTTGGACTATTTTCGTGGAAAGTTTAAATTTGTTGAAGACTTTTGAGGTCCACTAGAGATGTAAAATTTCCGGAAATTTTGAAGTGATGGAAAAAAACCGGTTTTTTCCTGTTTTTCCGGAAAAATTGGAAAAAAATGAAAAATTGACTTTTTTACAATTAAAAAGAGCGTTTTTTAATAGTTTTGTTTTTCTTGGACTATTTAAAAGGTTAATCATTAAAAATATGTGCAATCAACACATATTAATTTTCCTGCTGGCAGAAATACGCATAATTAGGTAGGTTTTAATAGGAAAAAAATAGCCTTTCTGTTTTATGACTCAAAGCTTTCTTGGTCAAACCCCACAAATGAATCATATCGTCATTTCACTGTTAATATTGGATAAAGTGTGTCTAACCCTTACAATTAAATTTTCTATTTTAGACTGCTTTTTAAACTTAAAATAATAATTAGATACTTTCAAACATCAATAATAGTGTTTGAAAGAAAAATCAGAATGATTTTTCTCCCTTACAATATAACCTCACTATCTAAAAATGAAAACTATTGAGTTCTGGTTTTTCTCCACCCAATCTAAATCCAAATAAAAATTAAATGACTTTTTTTTTTAACCTTTCTAATAGAAAACTATAAACTGCGTAATGGTTTCTAAACCTGAACAAAATTTAAACTGGAGTTTCAACTTACTGCACTGCCTTGCTAAGCACAATAGTCGTACCCCAACTTTTCAACAAAACCGGAGTTATTAACCAGAGGTTGCTCTCTGTTTCGTATGTGTTATTAATAAAATGTTTTGTAGTCATTTGTGATTGGAAACTTCTTTTTTTAATCTGCTGAATAAAAAGTCATCACAACAAAATATATGGAGGCGCAGCTCTTTAAAATGCAATATCTCAGTTTGAGCTCAATTGCAGATTCTACTATGTGCTTAGCATACACGGCAATATACATTTAGTTCGCATAGTCAGCGAAAACCTCGTTCTGTGGCTGTTTCAGTGGAGATATGTAATTTTTCAAAAGAAATAATTTATGTACTTTTAATATCAAAAATACACTAATAGTAGGCCAATTATAAAATCTGTTGTGTTTACAAAAGTTGGAATTTAATCAAAATTATTTTTTCACCTAATTGAGCAGTGGTTCACTTATTACAAAATATTAAAATGTGTTTTTAACATAAATTTCTGTACTTATTTACTGTTGCTTTAACATTTTCAATTAAAAATCGTGCTGCCCTAGAGTAGAGAACGTAATGTTTATAAAATGGCCAATATTCAAGTATTTCCTTAAAAACTGGATAAATTTTATTTATCTTTTTTTCTGCTTTCCAAGTTGAAAATTATCGGGGAGTATGACCAGAAATTGAACATTTTAGCACTATTTCAGTATCCAAATTTCATAATTATCCTAAAAAACTAGTATTTTGTACACGATTTAAAAAAAATGCTCTTTGATACTTCCAATGTAATTAAATAAGGAAAAAAAACGAAAATAATGGCTATATGCTTTTGCATCAAGATGTTTAGGGGATTTAAACGAAAAAACAAAAATGCAGGATTCAATAAATTAACGCTTCTAATAATTATACAAACAACAGATTTTCTAGTCATTTCGTTCTTAAAAATAAAAGGAAAAATTCAATTTTTCCGGAATGGAAATAAACCTCCTCGGAAAAAAAACGGAAAAAAAACGGTTTTTTTCCGAAAATTTCCGGTTTTTTTCCGACCATTTTCATCTCTAGGCCTGATTACATTTGAACTAACATTCACTTTTCAACAAAATGTACATCATCATGCCCAAAATAAATAAGATTTTACCTAAGTACATGATCAAAAACAGACCCTTTTGCAGCTCCCCCCCCCCCTAAGCTTAGTTTATTCTCCGTTTCATACTTGGGAATGAACAAGAAAAACAAAGATAAATCTCACTATTTCCTCCTATCAATAATCATCCCATTTTTCCTACATCCCAGCACATCCTTTTCTTTTCCTGCCGATTCTCCAGAATTGCACGAAAACAAAAGAACACAAATTCCCACAAAAATGACTGCGTAATCCATCTAATTTTACACGTCAGTGGCCGCATTAGGTTATCATCGATTATAATACCATTTTTCGGTAAGCTAATAAATTCCTGATCCGAGAATGAAAAAAAAATCCCTGTCTAATAGGGATAAAAGGAAGGAAAAAGCAAGAGGCTCTTTCTCCATTCGGAACACGTGTTGTTCCCTTTGTTAGGAAGGCCGGATCCAATAATCGGCGAGAGGCAATCTTTTCTTACCACATCCGATTCTGGGCAGGATGCGGAGGATTTGGCTTCATTAAGGGATCAAGACAATCAGGGGATGGCTCGGCTAATAGTTAATGCCTGAGTCTCTTCTCCCTTTTTTTGGGCGAAATCGCGTATTCAGGGGACATTCTTTGGCCAGGGCCTGTTAATAGAAGTATCGAATGGGAGCATGGATTCAGAAAAAAAATTTGGCAGTCTCTGAATACTTTAAAAACTATTTCTTGTAGCATTGGCACTCTCCAAAAGTTAGAGACATGATATGTATTGTTTGCATGGATATCAAACAATATATTAAAACGTAACCAATGTAAATGTATAAAATTTCGTAAATTGAAATTCTGAAGTCCGGTCCTTTTCTTTACGGGCAAAATAAAAACCGTTTCTCGTGCTCAGTTTTCTCCATAAGCTTTTTGGACAGTCTCCAATTCCGATCCCCATGCAAATCCAGGGGACTGAAGTCATAAAAAGATCATTTTATTGTTTAAAAGTTCATTATTTTATTTTCATATGTTCAGTGACTCAATAAACGATAAAATTATCAATATTAATTAATGTTAAACGTTCATGGTTACATAGAAAACTTCAGTTACGTTCCTCAAACGTCAAGAAAAAGAGATAATAAATCCAGAAACAGAAAAAAAAATTGCAAAAATAAACAGTGACAATAACGATTTTAGCAGAGTGCAGCCAAATACAGTTTCAGATTAGTTTACCAGAAAATTGGATGTTATATAAAATCACAAAAATTTAACTAGAATACTAAAAAAGTATCTCTGCATCGAAATATTACGGTCAGGCAGTATAGCCAGAAAACGCCAATCATGCAACCAATCCCCCCCCCCCCAACCACGGATTTAAAAGAACCAAATCCGGCGTTTTAGACTCCCATCCCCATTTTTACAACCGGAAGCCCCGAAATGCAAGCTTTCAAAATAACACCGGATAAAACAACCGCAAAGAAATCGCAATATATGGTGATCCACCCCCATAACGTTCGATTCGCCCCAACAACGCAGACGATAAACATGGATGCGACCCCGAGAATAGGAAGGAATGTCTATTTTGTATATCTCTCTTTTACCGCGGTCGTATACATTCTGTGCTTACAGTCCGAGAAAAGAGTCGAAATAGAGGGAAAAATTCTTTCAGAATCCAATGAGTACTTTTGGTAAAAGATATCGTTTGGTGTTTTCCAGTGATCTCATGTATGTAGCAGACGCAGACTTCGTAATGGCTTAAAAAATATATATACTCTAAAGAGTGTAGAGTACTTTGAAACGAATACATATACAATATTGGACTGTATATTATCTCCCTATATCACACAATAAAAGATACATCACATATTGCAATCCAGTTTATAGGTCTAATTTATTAATTTCTTTTTCCACAAGAAACATTGCAGGAAAAAAGAGACAATGCAAACTGCAGAGCTACAAACAAGTTTTTTTTTTAATTTCATGTCGCTAAAAATCTGTTTTTTCGAAATCTGATCCTTCTTTTCCATTAAAATTTCAGTTTCATTTAAAAAATTTCCTGTAACCTCTTTTATTCATTCGGCAGTGTTCACCCATGTACACATATACACATTTTTGAAAAACAACTGACCCGCATTAAACTTTAGTTTCCTTTAAAGATTGTAATGCAAGTTTCTAATACCAAATTTTAACAAATCAAATATTTTCTATTATATTCTTTCGATACAGCAGGATAATCAAAATCAATATACCTCTCACATTTAATAGCCATAAAATACAAAGGAATGCACTTTTTTTTTTTTTTTGGAAAGTACTGGACTCTTTAAATTTCGAAAATCTGAAATAATTTCACCTACCATACTTTACTATAGGGTTGTACATTTTGCCAGCAAAATGGTATTTTTACCGGGACAGTGGCAAAAACTGGCAAAAATTCGAAAAAATTGCTGGATATCACGAAAATTGACAAACTACAATTGAGAGTAAAATCAGAAAATTTAAAATTTCATTGGTATTAATTAAATAATTAAAATATTTTAGGCCAAAGCCAGTAACCTATTTTATAGTTATTTACTCTCCCCTTAATTCTATAATAGTATTTACCAAAAAAGCTTTTTTGTGAGAGAGTAGGTTGAATGATGCAATGAAAATTCTCAGTTAAAAAACAAAAAAACTTTAGTCAAAATTAGTATATATTTTGGAAAATTTTTGTAAATAAAGTTAACTATTTCTACCACTTTGTCAAAAACTAGCAAAAAGATATTTTTACCGGTTTTTTCCACCTTCGGCAAAAACGTACCAACCCTACTTTACGGAGATGAAAAAATATCTTTTCATCGAACAAGCAGTAACTACAGAACAGACAAAGAAAATGATTTTTCGCAGCAATTCCATACCAGGAACAAAATATCGTCCCTCTACCGGGGTATTAAGCAAAAATTCCGGCACTGCCTATGAAAGCAAGTTTCACCGATAACTGTCAAAGTAATCCGTGTATATAAATGGAAATGGAAAATGAGTGCCCTCGCTTAGAAAATGGTAGTTGTGTTGCCATAGAAACAAGAGTCGCAAACAGTACAAATGTCATTACTAATTCCGCGAGTGAGATTTTCGTCCCTGCACCGGGCAAAGTTTGAGGAGAAAGAAAAAAAGTTTTACTTGGTTGTGAATGTACTGTATGTACTTTTCTTTTTCGTACTCCAAAGGCAATAAGAGATTTGTTTAAGCAAGCAGTAATGTAGATGTTCTCAATAATTGAATATTACAAGGAAAGATTGGATTGGGAAGTTTTTTTCAAGCCCTTTTAGGGCGCAATGAAATTAGATTAAGTATGTAGTTCAAAATTTAGATTGATTTTCGATACATTTTGTAGTAGCATAGGATCGATATTTGAGTAGAAGTTGTGGTAGAATCAACCCAGCTTATTTTTTCGGGAATGTTCAAATAAATTTACGAACAATTCTCTTTTTTTCTGTTCTGGAAATCAGCAAAGCAAGTTTTTTCGCAATATTTCTGAACAAACCAAGTTTTGGGAATGAATGCCACTCCTGACAAATTTTTAACTGCATAATTTGCATTAAAATTTTCCTCGGTTCGATTTTTATTTTCTAAGAATGAAGTTCAAGCAATAAGTTTAATGCTTACAATTTTAGAACGCATCGAACCTTTTCTACCACATGACGGAAACAACCATTTTTAGAAGGAACAAAATATATCCTTTAATTGTGGGCTTTTTTATAACTTCATACGAAGCAAATAGCAGCTAAATATTTCTTATTAACTCTTATTATTCTTACAAATGTAATCTGATAAGCGTAAAAATCACTATAACCCTGGGGAAGTCTTATGATCAAAAACAATCGATCGGCGATCTTACCTCTAGAGTGGTGCTGACGATTTTCTCCACGGAAGAAAAGTAGTTGTCCCACAGAACTTGGGTCTGTTGTCTGAAGGCGTGAACCCGGGTGGGGCTGATGGAACGGACGATGTCCGGCACCTGCAACAGACAGAAAGAAGTCAAGTGTGAGCAAATCAGGTTTTGAAAATATGATATTTTAGAAAATAGCAAAAATCTCCGATATTTTGAATCGGACATTTTATTATTTTCAACCAACACAAAGTAAAGTCTTTAAATAGTAAATGCGTCCTCAAATGAATTTTGTTTATTATCTAACATCGTAATTATAGTAAATGGACATCAAATCAATGCTCAATATTTGGCAGGGCAGTTTTAATCTATATTAAAAATGTTACATTACTAATAATTTTAAGAGTATAAAATAGAAAAGGAATATTATACTACTACATTTATTAATGATCCAATTGTATCAATTTGCGGTTTTTTGTAACAATACAATGTCCTGTACAGTGGACTGTTATCTGAACACTCTATAATGTGAACAACCGACATTCTGAACACATTTTGATGGTCCCGGCGAATACAAGTGCGGTATCCCTTCTACATGAACGCCTCCATAATTTGAACTTTTCTTTGGTCCCATGAGTGTTCAGAATAGAGATAATCTACTGTATTTGCTATTTCATTTTTTAAACACCCAGTTCAAATTTCATTGTTCCATAGTTTCTTAGCTCAAACCTAAAATACCACAATGCAATTTCATGCCAAAAAAAAAATAATGCCCCCCAAAAAAATCTTCAGCTTAAACTAAATTGAAACAAAATCCTAAACGACTTTCGAACAGATAACTTTTTCAGAAAGAAAACACAAGTTCTTTCCCTTTTCCCGCTCTTATAGCACATTCCTATCGATACCGAAGAAGTCCCTCGCAAAGACACCATCGATTCAAGGGCTCTGCTATCGATTAACCATTCAGAGAACACCATTTCGCCAACCGAACTCGATTAATAAAGATAAGAGGCCTTTTAAAATGTTTTTTCTCAGCTGCCATTAACTTGCTAAATACGCTAACCCCCCCCCCCCCCCCCCCACCCTGTCCCCAAAACGAGCGAATTTTAGCTTAATGACTCCCGAAAATCAAATCAATGGAAGGGGAGAAAAATGAAAAGTGAACGAATTCACTTTCCTCCCCCCCCCCCCCCCACCCTGAGAAAAGTATAATTATCTTACGTTTGGAGTTTCGAGACGCTAGGTTTTCGAACGTTTTTGGGGGTGGAGGGACAGACGAAGTTGGCCAGGTTGGTTTTCTAACAGCCCTTGATGTTTCCATATGTCAACAAACATTCTTTCAAATCTATTTAGACATTCAGGCGTTCCAGAAACAATCAAAAGCAGTCGAACCTCGTTAAAACAAATTTCAAGGGACCTGTAAAATCAGTTCGTCTTATCCGAAGCACGATGAACAACAAACAATGGGCAAGGATCGGAAATGTGGTTCATTTTAGCAGTAATCCGTTTTAAGCGTGTTCGAATTAACGAGGTTCAATAACACAAGTACTCAGTCTTTCCATGAGCGTTTCAACATCAGTATGTTGTGCTATCGTGCAGCGTGTTATAGCATCCAAAGATTGCCTTTTCCCTTTCATTTTGGGCTCGCTAGTCCAGAAAAGTCATAAGAAGGTGGAAAAAACCCGATAAAGATGCTGAGTATATCTTCACAGTGGTAGTTTAAAGTGTTTCAGCACACCAGGTCTCTGCAAGCTTTAACGAGACGTATGGTATTTAATTGCAACTCTGCTGAAAGCTCCAACTTTGGAGAGGTAATTTGTGGCTTTTTAGTAAGCTGTAGTTATCGTAATTTTTTCTCCAATCTCCATTCATATGAAAAACGTATGCACGCACATATTGTAGCAACTAGCAAGATTCAAAAATTTACAAACCTTAACGGAAGAAAAAAAAATCTATGGACTTGAGAGCAAAATCAGAAAGACTTGAAAGGAAAAAAACGAAAACCTTGAACACATGAATATACATGAAAAAAAACATTATCAAGCGGGCCCATCATTTAGGGGGGGTAGGGGCAGGGGGGTCAATTGCCCCCCCCCCCCCGACTTTGGGAAATCAATGTATTGGCATATAAGTGGGCGTGGTCTTTGCCACTTTTTGGTAAATTTTACATTGTGTTTGCTCCCCCCCCCCTGGAAAATTTCGAAATGACTTCCCTGTTATCAAGGATACTGATGAATCAAAAACAAAATAAGAAATTTATTCCCAGAAAGAGTAGGCGGGGGAGCTCAGTGTAAGAACGGTTAACTGGTTGCACTATACTAAAAACCCAGGGGAGCCCCGAACTAAAATTTTTGGGAGGGGGAAAATTACCAATTTGAAGAATGAAGTTCCAATTTCACTGAATGATAAAATGCAAGCATTCACACATGTCGTACATATTTAAGAGCAAGAATCTGAGAGAGTGTCACGCCAGTGATTCATGACCTCTCAGATTTTTTCCAAAAAATTACCAAATGTTTATTATCTTATTGAAAGACCAAATCCAGAATGTTTTGTTCTAAAGTTGAGTTATTTAGTTTTTATGGACCCCTAAAGGTGAAGGTGCGGCATCAAAAATTAAGTGGATTTTCAAGACATGGAAGTTGCTGTGAGCCAAAACTCTTACCAGGAACTGTTTAACTCCAATTTTCTTTTTGTATATGGAATATAGAAGGTTGAAACTTTACAAAATGAAGGTTAAATTTGTGCTAAGTTGTTGCCGTAAAGTCAGTGAAGGCCCTCAAAACAGGGCATTTTTGACGTTTTTTAGCGTTTTTGAGGTCCAAAAACAGCTTGTACATTTCAGTTGGCACGGCAAAAGTAGTTTCGTTTGAAAGATCAGTGTAAGCACTTTAAAATAATGTATAAATAACCGAGGAAAGTTCAACGTGCTTTTAGTTGCATAAGGCCGAAATATGAAAAATGTCATATTTTACCGATATTCAAACGGTCATAACTTCCTCTGCCAACAACATATTGAAATATTTTTTTTGCCAATGTCATACTCTATTCTTTGTCTTAGCAGAACAGTTGAGTCCTTTGAGGCGAAATGTGAAAAAAAATTTTACAAACAATTTATTTTTTTCTGTGCATTTTTTGTAAAAAAATTTTTCACATTTCGCCCCAAAGGACTCAACTGTTCTGTTAAGACAAAGAATAGAGTATGACATTGGCAAAAAAAATATTTCAATATGTTGTTGGCAGAGGAAGTTATGGCCGTTTGAATATTGGTAAAATATGACATTTTTCATATTTCGGCCTTACGCAACTAAAAGCACGTTGAACTTTCCTCGGTTATTTATACATTATTTTAAAGTGATTACACTGGTCTTTTAAACGACAGTATTTTTGCCGTGCCAACTTAATTGTACAAGCTGTTTTTGGACTTCAAAAACTCTAAAAAACGTCAAAAATGCCCTGTTTTGAGGGCCTTCACTGACCTTACGGCAACAACTTACCACAAATTTAACATTCATTTTGTAAAGTTTCAACCTTCTATATTCCATATACAAAAAGAAAATTGCAGTTTAACAGTTCCTGGTAAGAGTTTTGGCTCACAGCAATTTCCATGTCTTGAAAATCCGCTTAATTTTTGATGTCGCACCTTCAACTTAAGGGATCCATAAAAACTAAACAACTCAACTTTAGAGCAAAACATTCTGGATTTGGTCTTTCAATAAGATAATAAACATTTGGTAATTTTTGGGAGAAAATCTGAGAGGTCATGAATCACCTCATAATGCTAGGCGTGACAGTTTCTCATATTCTTGCTCTTAACATTTAATGAGAAAAAAACATTAGGCCCCTTTTTAAAAAATTTTGAAAAAATTAAAAAGAAATCTCAATGCTGTTGCTATTCTTTCTTCAAATTGCCGAATCGTCAGTAAAATTCGCCGAATAGGGAAAATTTTGGGAGGTCACAGTGACCTCCCATCGGGGCGCTCTGCTCTCTCTCTGTAAAAACCTCCTATCTAGACTAGAAAACACAAAACGTCTTTTCCAAACATCCATCATCATTAAAAATTTAATGAAAACATCCAACTAATTGCTTTCCCCATTCACAGCGTTCTACTGCCGCTCCTTTTGAACCTAATCTAACAATCGATGTTGATACACATCATATATTATCAAGATTGCTTGTGAATTTAAAAAAAAAAAATCGGCAAAAAATCTTCAGAAAAAAGTAGAAAAAAAACAACTCTTTTGAGCTCAGTATATGAACAGTTAACTGGTTTAACTATACCAAAACCCTATCTAGACTAGAACGTCTTATCCAAACATCCATCATCATTAAAAACCTAATGAAAACATCCAACTAATTGCTTTTCCCATTCTACTGCCGTTCCTAATCCAACAATCGATGTTGATATTTAGAGGTCAGATACCCCGGGAAGACGCAATCGATTTTGAGACTTGAGTATCGATTCAACCCGTTCGCGATACAAGCCTCTCCACGCCCCAACCCCTTAATAAAGATAAGGCATTTTTAAATGTTTTTTACTCTTCGGGTGCCATTAAGTCGTTAAGCGCTTATCCAGCGTTACGCAAGGCCGACTTTCGGAGGCGAATTTTCAGTTTAACGACTTTTTCGAAAAATCAAGTCGCTGAAAGTTAACTGAAATATTTAGATAAGGAGGAGATATTTTTGCGCGATGTGCCTCAAACAGAATGAAATGTTTTTGAGAATATATGAGCTTTTAATGGGAAAAACAAAATGGCGAAATGGGTCTCAGTAAAAATTCGTTCGTTTAAAATTGTTCGGAATTTTAGTTGAAGTTAATGAAATGCAGTCAGATCGCGTTAGAAAGCCGGGGACGAGGTCTTATGTTTTGCATTCCAGTTATAACAACGCAGGAAATTGACACCGTAAGTAACTTTAAAAACATAATGCAAAACAGAAATGCTATCAGACGTTGAAATCAATGTGGTTGTAAATTTTATTGAAATTACACTACCAATTACACTGTAATAATAATAATAATAATAACAATGCAACTATACTTCGCAGCAACTTAACTTGGCAGTGACGTCACTACGGGCGGATGACGTTAGCGTGACGTTAGCCTATGAAAAACAAGCTAGATTAAACGTCACAGCCTACTTGGCGAATAAGAGGAAATCGCTGACTGCTTGTGAGCTCTTATTGGCTCCGCCCGTAGTGACGTCACTGCCAAGTTAAGTTGCTGCGAAGTATAGAAAATATCTTGGAAGCTAGAATAGGTTTCTGTAACGATACAGCTTCATAAGTAACATTGCCAATGGTATTTTAGAAAAAAGCTGTATCGTTTGAAACTAAAACTTTTATGAAAGCGAAGTTTGCTATAAATTTTCTAAAAGTACAGCAATTTAATTTTCTTTCACAATTTATACAATATACAAAACATTGAAGAAAGTAATTGCGAGAATTTAAACGAAAATATGCACAAATAAAGAGCAATTCGAATACTGATGGAAAATACAACAGAAACTCCGACTAAAAGACGGGTAGTTACATTTTCTTGTAACATGAAATGCCTGGAATGCGAAATATTAACTAATATTTATTTTTATTTAAAAAAAAATAAAGCTTTCGATTTCGCTTTTGAATGGCAGTCTGAATGAAATAAGTCAACGAATCATATGTTATGTAGCAGGATAGCAATCACACTTTAAAACTTTCAATCGAGTCACACCTCTTGGAGTGATTTATAACAAAAGCTGGCTTCATTTCAGTCTTGAAATTAATTTGTTACATTTAGATGCAAATCGTTTTCACGATACTACAATACATTTAACCGAATTCTCGAATTCCCGTAAAAATTTGAAAGATCTTGAAGGAAATATCCGAAACCTGTAGAGTCTTTTGTCTATTTCTCAAAACGTCAATATTAGGACTTATTTCCTTCGTAAACCCCACAATATAAATATTTTCAACTTTATAATTACTACTAGCTGATGTGCCCGGCGTCGCACGGGTTTAAATGCAACATGCTAAATCCAAGGAAAAAAATATACGCCTTTCAACTAAGCCCAGTAGAATCATATTTCTCATAGGTATTTTTTGTTACCATGCAGTAGATTAACTGGGTGTGAAGGAGAACGTGAAATCAAACTTAAACGCGTTATTTATTTTATCCGTGTAATTTTTCAAAAAATCAATTTTAATTTTCTAACTGTTGCCAAAATCAATTATCTTTTTATTTAACACGGTTTCGATTTCGGCATGAATACAAAAATCCTAAGAAAGCAATAAATTTCATACTTTCTCCAGCGAAGCCTTTGTTCAAAATTTTCATCATGATTACTATTAATATTGTTGTTGCGAGGCAACCAACTTTTGAAACAATGGGTTGAAAATGTAATTATTTAATGGGGAAATGACATGAAATTTAATCGTTTGCATAATAACTTTTTTAAACTAAGTTTTTTTAGAAAAAGATTATAGCCTATCCTGATTCCTGTTAATGTAGCTATCTATGGTGAAAAAACGGTTAAAATCGGTCCAGTAGTTTTGAAGATTACCCCGGACATTAGGGTGGGGCGAAAAATAAAAAGTTTTTCAGATCAACTTCTAATAGTTGCCAAAAGTTGTCTTTGGTGATAGTTAGCTTTTGTGCAAAATTTGAGAAAAATCGGGTACTATCTTCAGGGGGCGCTGCGATCGCAAAGTTTTACCATAGCTTTGTTATGGATTTTATGGTTAAAATATCAAAAAGAATGCCTTTAGCTAGTCTCTTTGCGTTTTTTTTACTCAAAAGATGTTTTCATGCATTAAAAGCATATGAAATGACTCACAAACATTATTTTATATGATATATTTATATTTAAAAAAAATCACTTTTTTTCACGTTTTTTGTTTCTTTTTAAATGCTTGAAATATAAATATATCATATAAGATAATTTTTTGTGAGTCATTTCATATGCTTTGAATGCATGAATATATCTTATGAGTAAAAAAAATGCAATGAGATTAGCTAACGTCATTGTTTTTCATATTTTAACCATAAAATCCCGATAAAAGCTATGATAAAACTTTGCGATCGCAGCGTCCCTCGAAGATATTAACCGATTTTTCTCAAGTTTTGCACAAAAGCTAACTGTCACCAAAGACAACTTTTGGCAACTATTAGAAGTTGATCTGAAAAACTTTTTATTTTTCGCCCCACCCTACCGGACATACGTACATACAAAAGTAGTCATTTATGTATATAGATGATTTTTCTTTGTTTTGTTAACAATAAAAAAAAAAACTACATCACTTCCGTCGCACAAAAAGGTTTGCGGATCAGAATTCCAAAGCCCTTGCAGAAAAAGATACTTTAAAAAAATCTCAGCAACAGAGATACAATACTGATAATCATTCGGGGCTGAATCATTTTCAACATAATTAGCACAAATACCACGTGTGACAACACGACAATGGAATAAATGATACATTTGACTCCATGCCTCGGTTAATACTGAAATTCCACAAGGATCATTTCAAGAAGTACTAATGGCTCAATTATTCAACTCCTTAGCGATATTAAATTCTCAATACCGAAACAATATTAATCTCGACTGCGAGTATTAGACTGCTTTAATTCCTTTTAAATGAATGCCGCATACTTGGAATTAAACCATTCTAATGCAATCACTAGCATAAAAAACTTGATGAAAAACTACAATAATTGCATTCCATGGCTAAGAAAACACCCTAGAACACTTCTTCCAATTTAATATCTCAAAATCGAAGGCTTTATTCAGAGGTCAGACACCCGGCCATTGATTTAGGCTCCGATATCGATTTAACATTCGCGATACACTGAGAGGACAACCCTTTTCCCCGCCCCGACCCTATTAATAAAGATAAGAGGCGAGTTTAGATGTTTTTGTGCTGTAGATGTCTTTAGCATCCTAAGTGCTTATCCTCTGCATTCGGGAACAAGGAACGGTTTGTAGATTAACGATTTGTTTTAAATTAAATCACCGTAAAAATAAAGGAGAGATTCTAGATTTAATTCTTAGGCACCGAGGGGGGGGGGAGCATAATCGCTTGTTTTTCTTTCCAATGCTAACGAGTAAATTGGGGCGTTTTTTGAATAAGGTTTTTAAATTTGTGACGAAAAAATACAAATTGGCTAATGTTCTTCTGAGCTTAGACTCAAATAGCTGCATAGTCTTCCTTAAAAATCTTAATTAACAGACTTTAAAGGTTTCACGCAAAGTGGTTGAAATTTGAAATACGCGTAGCCACACAACTTCAGCTATTGTTGATGTTTAAGAAAATGCTTTGGTATAAATATGATATTTTTGGAGAATATTCCAACATTACACGTGCTGTTCAAATGTTGAACAAGTGTTCCTCAACCATGGCTACCGTTCATACGAGTCAAAAGGGAGGAAGTTAAAAACAATAGGAATATTAACATTGATAAATATAAATAATAAACCGTTTAATGTTATTATAATTTTGCAAACATTGTTTGCAAATAATTTGAAAAAATATGACGAATTTCGATTCATAAAGTAACGATTTGTGGCGAAATGAAAGTTTTTTACGGAATCGATAACTATTACTGTCTTCAGTCAGTAGCATTCCTAGGATGTGTGTCACCCGGGGTAGTGCGTAATGGTGTACCTCCCCCCCCCCAAAAAAAACATTTTTTTAATGTGATTTTCAAAACATTTTCATCATATTTATGTGGTGAAACGAAAGTTAATAAGTCTAACAATAACAAATATAAATTATGTTGACAAAAATAAATTATGAACTCATTTTACGCAAAAATTTGTCCCAGCCTGATATGTAACCACTCCTTCCTCGCAATGTTATGCTTCATTTTCGTTGAAATTTGATAACTTGTGAAGAATTAAGAATCTATTTCAGGAAAAATTTCAGAATTGAACCAATGATAATATTATTGATATTTATATTATTATTATTTATAAACCTTTTCATTCCTTTTGGGTTACACCCCCCCCCCCCCAGGCCGGTCATTTAGGGGATCAGGGAGCTCAATTGCCCCCCCCCCCCTTACTTTGAGAAATCAATGTATTTACCTTTTAGTGGGCGTGGCTTTTGATGTTTCCCCGTACTGGGAAGTGACGCTACTGCTTCAACACTAGATTTGTATATTTAACTCCTTTAAAAATTTTCGAAGACTTTTTCAGGTGTGTGCGCCTTGTTAAAAAACACAAATAATATATCTGTTTGATGGTCTGTATTTTTGTAAGAGAAAAAAATTTAGAATAAAAATATGATTTCAAGATAAAACTCCTTCACAAGTTATCTCCGCAATGGCTTATTACATTTCTACAATCAACTTTTATAGCAATACTAGCTGCCAGGGCAGCTAGATTAGCTTCCTGCGGCATGTTGATGCATAACGTCCCCCTTCTCTAACTTTTACCTCATTCTGAAGTTATATTATTTGATAGAATTTAATGTTCATTCGATTTCAAGACATACCACGCACGTGGCCCGGCGTTGTACGGGCACTTCGTGCCTTTAAAGTAGTGAGGAAATTTTCAAGAAACTACTCCCCGCCAAGGCGGCTCGCTAACAGGCGCTTCATGCCTTTACTTTTTTCCTATATAAAAAATCATTCGAATTATTGAGATGCTACGCGTCTTCAAGATGGTGAGGAGAGTTTCAGTAAGTTCAGCTCGCTCAAAGAAAAAAAGCAGACATAGGGCCGAATTCAAGTGAAACACCATTGCAATCGCTTCGAGACGATCGCAAATTGCCATCGCTACTGGAAGTCGAATTACATTAGAATCGCATCTCGTAGCGATTGTAAAGCATCCAAATTTGGGAATTTGCGATTGCATTAGTGAGTTGCGATCGTCCGTGTTTCACTTGAATTCCTGCCATAGACACTCAGTTTTTAATATAAGTAGATGGCTTTTCAACAAATGAATGTTTCAAAATATTACAAGTAGCTAAGCGATAAAAATTCTACGTAAGTGGCCCGCTTATGAGTTTCGTGTTTGATTTAGTTAAACCTTCATTCAAAATTCTCATTATCATTGTTATTTCTGTTTCATAGCAACGACGGTTTGCAAGAATGGATTTCATATTTAATCATTTATTAGGCTTAATCGCTTTAAACTTGACTACTTATTAATTGATATCTTCGCTAATTAAAATCGTATAATTATATCAATTGAAACTAATGAAGCCTGAAAAATTACCTATCTATCGGTACCTGGTTCGACTTTCAGTTCATTGGCGTTCAGGAGAAAGAAGCGTGACATAGAAAGATAGAAAGAAAGATAGAAAGAAAGATAGAAAGATAGTTAGAAAGATACTCAGTTTTTAATATAAGTAGATTCATGAAAAATATGCATATTACATAACCGAACAATGCACTACGCGATGTTTATCACACATTCCATTGTCTAACTAACAAATTCGCAACATTGTTTCTCCCCCTACAAAATCCATGAGCATTAATAACGCCCCTCAAGATAGTAGAACCCAACCCCATGAATGAAGATAAAATCATTTTTTAAATGTTTTTACATCGGAAAGGGCCCCATTAACTTGTTAAATGCACAACACACCGAGTGGAGTGGCGATTCCCGCCTTAATGACTTCCCCGGAATCGAATTACTGTGCAATAAATAAAAGCGATGGAATTTTCTTATAAGACGCCGCCGTAATCATCTTAATGGTTTTTAAAGCAGTTCCTCCGGATTCAATTTATGATTCGGATATCTCTGTAACGTTTCGGCAAAAACGGCGAAAGCTTTATCAAGTGCACGCGTTAAATTAGGGAGATTTTTTTTTTTTCTATTCGTAACGATGGAGATAAAAGAGAAAGCGAGAGAAAAGATAATTAGAATGAATAATTTGCTTCTTATAGATGCAAAACAAGACAGTTTTTTCGAAAGAAGAGACAAATAAATACGACTCGATCAAAACTTTGTCCATTTGAATGCTCTACACTGTAAAAAATAAAAGCTGTAATATACTGTAAAAACAGCAAATTTATAGTAATAAACTGGAAAAATTGCTAATTTTACAGTAGTTAACTTTAACTCATTAATGCCTGATATTTTTTTCCAAAGATATTTTGTATACTGGTTACAAACAGTGTTTAATAGACAGGAAAAATAATTTAAAAAAATATTATGTAAAAAATAATTTTTTTATTAAGGAAAGAAGAATCGTCCTTTAAAAGTTACAAAGACCCCAGAGGATACATACTTTTTTTACTAAAATTTTTTTCTGCCTCGATATAATATTTAAAAAGATATTTTATAAGAAGAAATAAAATCAGCAATGAACATAAACTGGGAAGCTGGGAATAACTTTGAAAACTTAACTTTTTTTCTTGAGATTGTGAACGATGTCAGTTTTAATAAAAATCATATTAAGACTGCTACAGAATACACTTTACAATGGTTACGTGCTGCAATATGTGAATAACGAATTGAAACAGTACCGAGGTACTAATTGAACACTATTATTTGGTTGAAATGTTCATTTGGGGGAAATTCAGACCCATTTTTGAACCGTTCCCAAAAAGGGACTCTAGGCATTAATGGGTTAAAATTATCAGTTGTACAGTTTATTACAGTGCATTTTACAGTTTTTAACTGGAACTTCTGGTGCTAGTATTACACTGCAAAAACAAGTTTTTTTTTTTTTTTTTTTTTTTTTTTTTTTTTTTTTTTTTTTTTTTTTTCGGCATTCGATTTGCTTTAGCTCAGTGATGACCAGCCTATTTTTATTCGAGGGCCGCACCTCACATAAAGATGGGGCACATACAAATTCTTTAACTAGAAATATTTTAAATTATAAGCATTTTATAATTGTCCTTTAACATTAAATAAATTGAATAATACAAAAATATATATATAGTCCGAAAGAAATAGCTAAAAGAAAAAAAAGCAAAAAAATTGAAAAAAGCTGCATAATTTGTATCCGAAAAACACCGAACGATAATATCTGTTAACAGACACAGGGAAAAATATTTTCTTAATTTTAATTTCATGAATTTAAATCATCACGAGTGACACAAATCATCTGGTGATAAGAAAGAAACAGATCACCGGTCACAGCGTAAAGAAAACTATAAGCAGTTCTTAATTGCCCAAAGACAAACAAAACAGCAGATTTACGAAACTCTCGGAAACTCACAAATCAAAAACTTTGCGCGAACATTTTTCTGCTGCGTAAGAAAAAGCCCACGAAGAGCCAAAACAATGCGACAAAAATCTCCAAAAATTTTCCAGCGAGAAACCTCGCTACGACGTAAAATTTCTGGCAAACCTTGCAGACATTTTGATTGGCGGAGAGAGCGCGGGTGTTTGGGAGAAGACGGCTTAATTAAGTAATCAATAGCCAACGTGAGGCTGCTGCATGCAGAAAGAAGAGGAGAGACTGGTCACTGGCTTTCTGTCGAGGAGGATTCTTCCTTTCCAATTATACAATAAAATCTTTGGAGCATGAAGACATCTATCGGAGAACGGAATTTCCGGATTACTAATGAGCCACACTATCGAATACATTAATAAGTACTTCCAGATTTACAAAGGACCTTAAAGTTATGCATTTTATAAACCCTGCATCTTGATACAAAAAAAAATTTGGTATGGACCCCACACTACTTCCTTTTACGTGTAAATTTCTTAGTAGTTGCCTTAAGTGTTAAAAAAAGTGCTTGGAGTGAGCAAGGTAACAATTCAAACATTTACTCCCCTAATCTGCCACGAAACAATGCAAAAAATATTTTACAATGGTTAATTTTCTAAATATTGCTGATTTTAATATCATTCAGTAAATTTTTCAGTAAAAATATGGCCAACAGCGACAAGTTAAACCCAAATTCAAATAATTTTTTCGCCAAATTTGTCGCCAAGTAGGCGTCAAACACTTGACGACCAAAAGCTTTGCGACATATCTCCAAGTGGTCGCGCCAATTCATATCACTTGAGTCTGCATTGAAATTAACACTGATTTACCCCAAAAAAGGGGTAAAACACCCCCTTGGGAACATTCAAATGCAACCACAAGGGGAGGTGCACAACTAGACCATCCTCAGAGCCTACATACCAAGCTAGAAGTTTCTACGGCATATAATTTTTGAGTTATGTGACCCACATACATACATCCGCACATACGTACATACAGACGTCACGAGAAAACGCGTCGTAATTAACTCGGGGGTGGTGGAAAAGGATTTTTCGGCTGCTTATATGTTTGTAGGTACATATGCACGTGCTGACAGGTCGAAAAAACTATTCGACATTCATTCGGGGGTGAGCAAAATCAAAATTCAGACCCAAATTTAAGTGATTTTTCAATGGCATAAAATATTTTAACTACTATAATATTGACCGGTCCTTAGATACTTTAACCTATTGCGTTAAACTAAAAAAAAAAAAAAAATTACAAAAAAAAATAAATAATAATAAATAAATAACATGTTGAAGTTAAAAATGCAAGACAACGTGTCAGGTTCACTGACACCAGTCAAGTGAACCACTTGACTGGTGTCAGTGAACCATCATCTTTTTGCACTGATGATGGGGCTTCATTCATAATAGCCCCGAAATAGCTATTTGCCAGAGTTTTCTAACTCTTTTTAAACCTTTTAGTTGTACTTGTAGACACATTGTCTTGCATTTTTAACTTCATCAATTGTACAAAGTTTTCGACTGCTTTTCTCACAAAAATAACATGTTATACATTAATTTTAAAATTTTCTTTTGTTATTACCTTTTCTTATTTTCAGTGATTTTTCTCATATTACTTACATACCGTAATGAAGAAAATAAAACAGAAACATTTAGTTTATAAAATATTTTTATCGTGTCGTCAACGGTCCCCACAGTTGCACCGATTAGCTAATTCTTTTAAATTTGTACCACAAATCAAAAAAGACTGAGGTGAAAGCAATGTTTCTTGACATTGGGGAAATAAGCAAAGAACGAGAGAAAGAAGTAGCTTTTAGCGCGACGTTCGAATTTCGAGTGAAATCAGGTGCTTCACTTGAGACATAAGATTAGTTTGTCAAGCTCACTCAGATTTTTTTTAGCCCTTTAGAAGTTACTTTTCAATATGACGCCAGCCGATGGTATAAAATCTTTTAAATATGAGTCGGTAAGAGAAATTTTGGATCAAAGTTATCCAGAATATCTAACCCCGGGATAGATTGCTTCGGTCTACGTAAGCATCAACACACAATCATTAAAAGACAATGCTCGTACTTAAAGGTAGGCATAAACTTGCTATCGATATGATCACGAAATATAGCAAAACGTGTACTCACAACATGTAATACTGTAAAACATTCAACAAAATCAATGCAAAACTATCTACCAAGTACAGAAAATAACAACGTTACAAATGCACAAATGAACAGGGATACTGCAGACACGTGTTTCGGCGTTACAAGGAAAGCCTTTATCAATGCAAAAAGTTGTGAGCTTATGGATGCACAGACATCCGGCTTTTGTCGGATGTCTGTGCATCCATAAGCTTATACTTACTCCAGAGAAGCCTTGGTTCAAAATTTTCATCATGATCACTCTTAATATTGTTGTTGCGAGACAACAAATTTTTGCAACAATGGGTGGAAAATTTAATCATTTAATGGGAAAATGACATGAAATTTACTGTTTTCCATAATAACTTTTTTAAACTAAGCTTTTTAAAAATAAATTATAGCTTATCCTGCTCCCTGTTACTGTAGCTATCTACGGTGAAAAAATGGTTAAAATCGGTCCAGTAGTTTGGAAGATTACCCCGGACATACATACATACATATAAAAGTAGTCATTTATGTATATAGATTTAGTTACTAAAGATAATTTCTTCTTAACACAAACACGTAAGAATCTCTGAAGACTAAGAAAGATGGCCTATCTCACCTGCAGCAGGAGCCTCTCGTCGGCGAAGACGACGGCCTTGCGCCAGTCGATGGCCTCTCCAAAGGGCAGCTCCCACCCGTTGCTCAGGAGAACAGGGACACAGCCCGCCTGCAGGGCCTCCAGGAACCTGAAGGAGCCCAGGCGCCGGCCCCTGGGCACCAGGCAGAAGGTGGCGTTCGACAGCAGCACCTGGTAGTCGAACCTGGATAGACGAGAAAACGGGTCGTGTCGTTAGAGCTAATCTACAATTTAAAGATCACGATCAATGATGAACATTGAACAAATGATTTAAGCGTTCATTGCAAAAAAGGAACTGTCGTTTTTACAATATAATACTGGCAACTTAAGTTCTAACTCAAAACTGGAAAATGCACAGTAATAATCTGAAAAACAAGCAATTTCAGTTTCTTACTGTACAGTTAACATTTTAAGTTTATTGCCGAAAAATTTAGCTCTAGGGTCATTCCATAGTGACTAACGTAACATTCAGAGCTGATTTTGTATCTGATTTTACATGTAACCTAAGGGATAAAAAATATTTTTTAGTTATGCTGGAGGATTTACAATGAACATGGTATCTATGTATCATTTCTGCTGAGAATTTAAACCAAAATGACTGACAGTAGATATTTTTTCAAGCAAAATAGCAGCATGACTAACGTAACATTTTTGCAACCCTGAAAATGAATGCTCATGTTGTGAGGCAAAAATTTCTGAAAGTTAAGCCAGTATTAACTAGCTGTCGTGGCCGTCACGAAACTTTCTTCTATATCTATCTTATGAATTCCAGTTACAAAATAAAATACGTACTAGCCCGAATAATTGGAAACAGCACCAATTTCCCAATTATCGTAATAACCCTGCAAATGCAGAATCAATGAGCGAAATTGGAAATCATTACAAAAGCCTTGTTTGATGAATTGCAAACATTTTATTTGTTAGTCAAAAGAAATTGGCAACAATTAAAAATTTCAAATCATTGAAAGTTTTCAGCTGTTTTGATAATTAAATAGCGTGAAAGCGATTTTTTAATGAATTAATTTTTCGCATTGTTGACTAAGCGCAAAAATCACCCCACCCTCCCCCTGGGGCGATTGGCGCCAAAATTTATTCGATGCTTGTTTCCATATTGGGTTAGTGTTATTCCAAATTTCATTCAAATCGCAGCAATATTTCCCGAGATACAGTAGGTGCAATGACAAAATAAGCACTTTTGATTGCTCCACCCCCCTTTGAGATATTGACACACAAATTGAATCAGCACCTGTACTCAATAGGGTCTACCTGTGGACCAATTTTCGTTTGATTCCGCCGGTTACTTCCTTAGATATAGCAGTCACCCCCGCGCAGAACACGTGCGATTGCTCCACCCCCCTTCGAGATATTGACAAAGAAATTGAATCAGCACCTGTACTCAGTAGGGTCTACCTATGGATCAATTTTCGTTTAACTCCGCCGGTTACTTCCTGAGATATAGCAGTCAACCCCGCGCAGAACACGTGCGATTGCTCCACCCCCCTTGGAGGAATTCGCTAAACAAAGTCAGGTGCACCAGTTCACATGGTGGTACATATGTGCAAAAATTTTTGTTCGATTTCATGCCGTAGTTTTTGCTCTAGCGCGGCCACAAAAACTGGTCACACACATACAGACTCACACACACACACACACACACACACACACACACACACACACACACACACACACACACACACAGACATTTTCCAAAAATGGTCGAAATGGACTCGGCGCACCTCAAAACTGGCAAATCCGTCAAAATTCGACATTCGAAAATTTTCACGAAACCAATACTTTCTTCTATATATTAGATATAGAAGAAAGTAAAAATTGGATAATATGTTTCAAAAATGTGCAAAGTTCGCTTTTAAAAACATAGAACACATTTATTAAATCTTAATTTTGTGTCACTTTTACTCAAGATGGCGTGTGACTAACGTAACGTGACTAACGTAACCATCGAAAAACAAGCAGTAGACACATTATAAATAATTTATTATGGCTAATCTCAGTGATAATTACAATACTTTTTAAATTTTTTTCAACTTATGTTGTATGATTTTTATTTATTTACTTATTTATTTATTTTTTGATACTTTTTTCACTTCGGTACTTCTTTTTTTCCTTCGGCTGAGGTTGACATTTCTATGGAATGACCCTGTATTATTCTGAATGCACGGAGTTAAACTGTTAAATTAGCAATTTTACTGTTTAGTACTGTAAAAGTCGCAATTTTACAGTTTATCACTGTAAAATTAGAAAATTTTTGAATTTATTACTATAAAATTAGCTGCATTGTACCAGATAAACAACATTCATTTTTTACAGGGTAGGAGAGCTGCTTATGGCATACTTTGGAGAGCACATACCCCAACTTTGACCCCTGTGCCAAGAGGCCTTTTGGTTCAGTGGTCAAAGCACCGGGTTAGTATCACAGAGGTGCCAGGTTCCGGCCCCGTCCGGGATCACAAGCAATCGTACGCCACATGCTCATTTACAGAAAACCTTATTATTGTATTTACTTTCCACAAGAAAGTGTCAGTACGCTTACAGCTATTTTATTTTGTTCATAAAAATGTATTGAGAAGATTATTATACTCCGCGCGAGGCTCGAATTTTAAGGAATTTTTGTTGATGGTTTTTTTTTCCCCCTAGATAATTTTGTATATTTTCCTTTTCCCTAGATAATAATTTTGAATTCTTTTCTTGATGCATTTGGATTATTTTCTTGACAATAATTTTGAATTATCTTCTCAGTGCGGGGCTGATAGGGCTGCAGGCCCCCTCCGAATTTTTTAAAACGATTTTTTGCATTTAAGCTTTAATAATTTTTTTTTTTCCTTTCTTACTTTTCAAAGTCGCAACATCAGAAAGAGTTTTCCGATAAAATAATTCGGTATAAGACAAAACGAAAAGAAAATAAGAGAAATGAATTTTTTTTTAAGTTTTGATTCGTCAATTTTATTGTATTACTGTTACATTTATGATTATTTTACGAAATTCAATTTTGTTCATTTTTATTGCAAATATATGTTTCAGATTTTTATTGCAAATATATGTTTCAGAAACACTGATTAATGCTTGTTCATTCATATCTCTTTTTTCATTATATTTGAACAGATGTGATTGAAACCCAGTATTAAGAACAACAGTAAAATGATCGATATTAAAGCACAAATTGCAATACATGTGCAAGCATGTGATTCAAGAACATCTGTCAGTAAAACAAAAAAAATTCCAAAATTTTTTTTTATCATTTTCTGTTTTCGTCAAAACGCTTTTTCTTTTTTATAACAAATAACTATTTCTTAAAAAAGATGTATTTTTATCATATTAAATAAAATTAGTATTGATATCACAAATTCGAAACATTCACTTCTTTTAATTATTTATGAGGTGCCCCCCCCTCCTATCTCCAAGAGTTTCGCCCCCCCCCCCCCCCCGAAACGATTTGTGTGCGTACGCCGCTGTCTCTTCTAAATAATAATTGAGTATTCCTTTCAACAAAAATATTTTAAATTATTTTCTAAATGGTAACTTTACTTTTCCTTGGTTGAAAATTATGTGTATTAATTAAAAGCATAAATTGTGCTTTCACATTTCTTATATATCTGATAAAACATGATCAACATGACCGAAATCAGTCTAAGAAATTCAGTGTATTTATCAAGAAAAAAAGACATGCGTTTGTCCAAAAGTACAGTATTGGTTTGTCAAGACAAGTTACTAAAACTTCCTTTAACAAGTTCC